>PVIC010041187.1:0-15904 GCA_004025085.1 Thryonomys swinderianus
GCTTGTAGCACTGTGCTCGGCTTAGAAGCAACACAGTAAAAACTTACTGAATGTAATAAAGAGATAACCTTTCTTAAACATTTCCAGAGGCAGAAGGCC
This sequence comes from Thryonomys swinderianus, assembly GCA_004025085.1. Lineage (NCBI taxonomy): Eukaryota > Metazoa > Chordata > Mammalia > Rodentia > Thryonomyidae > Thryonomys > Thryonomys swinderianus. Next base: position 100 of record PVIC010041187.1, read on the forward strand.
TGGCTGTTTAGTTCACGTTATTCAAGCCCCTGCAACAAACAGACGTTTATTAAAATAGGAGGGCGCGACTGTCACTTGGGGTACATGCCAAATACTTGGTATGATGAGAGAGCCAAGTGCTCTTTCTGGGGTCAGCAGGTTTAGCTACTGTGTTTTGTTTCCCCTGTTCATACCCTTCCTTCACTGTGAAAACTTTGCAGAGTTCTCTGCTGCCTTTCAGACCAAGAGGTACAGAGAAATCAAAGTCTGTCTGAGGTTTTTTCCGATCTTAAGATAGGTGACCATCTGGCTGCCCCGGACGCTGGTGTCTGGAACAAGTCACGGGCCTGACTGGATGTCAACACTGTTTGGAGTAAGCTTCCTGTAATGTTGGTGGCTAACAAACAATACATATTCATAGATGCTGATGAGCTGGGAGACCTGACACGGCCTCCAGAGGACAGCAGGACAAGCGTGGGCGGGAAACGGACAGACAGGTGTGAAGGCCCGTGGCCTCCCTGGGGACGGTGTCTTCTTCTACACCCTCTTCCTTCCTGAAAGCCACATTCCTTAACGTGACCTGTGGTGACACTTCGGATCTTTTCACCCCGGTAGACGAGGCCTTTCAAGTGTTTGCTGTTGTTGTTGCTGTGTTTTGCAAAAGGATCATATGACAAGTATTTCTTCGGAACTGGCCACGTAGAGGGCACGTGTCCCATACACAGATGCACCCTGGTCCTGCCACCCCACCCAAGAGTCACAGACTCTTGGGGGGCACCTGGCAAGTACTGAAGAGGGATACTCAGCATCGGAAAATGCCTTTGGAGGGCTGTTCTCCTGCTAAGAATGTGGAGAATTTAGTTCTATATGTTTATTAGTATAAGTGTGCAGTATACAAGGATTGCATTTTTCGTGGGGAGTTGGTGCATGTACATAACACATTTTAATTTATTTTACTTCCCTTTCCTTCCATCCCCTCTTCTTCTGTCTCTCTGTCCCCTTTCCATTTGCAAAAGTTCCACTTCCCTGTTTTCATTTATCCAGCTTTTATTTTGCTTTTTAAATTATTCACTTTGGATTTCACATAAGAGAGAAATCACGTGATGTTCAGCTAGCGTGTCTGCTTTATTTCACTCTACAGAATGGTCCCAAGGTACATCCGCTTTCCTACAAACAACCAAAAGAGGGCAATATAAAAACTGACTGCATTAGTTCTTAGCTCTTGTACTTTATCCAGGCCTGGGAAACAGAAACTGCGTGACCTCACACCGCTGGGCACTTGAGGGCTCTTTAAAAAGTTGTTTATTCAGCCGGGCGTGGTGGCTCATGCCTGTCATCCCAGCACTCGGGAGGCAGAGACAGGAGGATTGCTGAGTTCGATGCTTGCCTGGGCTACATAGTGAGCCCAGGGCCAGCCTGAACTGCAAAGCGAGTCCCTGTCTCAAAAAAACAAAACAAAACAAAAGTTGTTTATTCAGTGTCTTACTTTCTACTACAGGAAATGAAGAGACTAGTTTACATAGTTAATAATACAAAGTGATTTTCAGCCCCCCTTTTATGCCTTCATCGTGACATCTTCGAGGAGAAGAGTGAAGAGAGTAGGGCTTCAGCCACAGAAGGTACAAAGAGCCTGAATCCTCAAGTCCGTGTGCCTAGAGCCGTGGGCAGTGTCTTTCCTGTTCCGCTCAGCCTATGAAACCATCTGGACTCATGAGCATCAGCGATTGACGGGTGGTGAACAGTTGGGCTTTGTGGTCCATACAATCCCTGCTGAAATTGCCCTCCTCATCTTTCCATAGTCACACGGAAGGTCCCACACAGCCCCAGGTGGACACAAAGTCTCAGTCCACGCAACTTTATTTAGACAAACCGGAGCTCGCCAATTTCACCAGCAGTGGTCCCAGACTTGACCAGCTATGAGAACCATGGAGGCTCATGCGAGGATGCAGCTATGGTCGCTGTGCCCTGGGACCTGCTTGGGCATCGCTGGTGACCTGCCCAGGTGCTCCTGCTACCTGGGCTTGGAGATCACACAGACGAAGGCACCGTGGGAAACTCTCCTGGTCCCTAAACAACTGTGCTTATTCCAGCTGACTGCCCAGCGTGGCGCCCAACATCCCCGTCACTTACTGAATCTGTACTAAGAGTCTGTCCAGCACTACTTCCTCCACCATCCTGATGATTTGCATTTGTGTCCTGGACCTTATTAGTCAGTGAACTGAATACTATTAGCACCTAGACCAAAAGCTGTTTCTTCTTTATTGAGACTGTCATTCACACCCTGTCCTGTTTGATAATAAATGAGATCTTCAATTCGTGGGATTTTTCTAAGGATATACACACACTGTGGACTGCCACTTGCCTCACTCTGTGTTGATGAAACAGTACACAGCCCCTGTCTTCTTCTGGAGGTATACCTTCTGCTCGCCCTCTCCGGGCCCTCCGTCCAGGCCCCGCCCTGTGACCCACTGGAGGAAGTGCCAACCAGCGGGCTGCCCTTCTCACATGTATGAACATTGTTGGGGCTTGAAAAATAATCCGTGGCACCCTGACAGCTGAACACTTTGGAAGGGAGAGGAAAGAAGCCTGAACCTTCTGATCGTCCCCTGCCCTGCTTTCTCCTAGTCCGTGGTGCTCTCTACGGTTGACCATAAAAATTAGACCCCTCTCCCCCAAAGCCAGCCATCAGCCTGGAGGCATTCCTCCACCTTCCCCCCTTTCTATTGCACAGCAGGCCCTAAAGAGATTCCTTATGGCCTGAGAGAGGCCAGGGAGAGTCTGAACACACGGCCTCGCTAATTGTTTCCTCTGTTTCCATCCGGCCCTCGAGGTCCACCCACAGCTCCACATTGCGTGAAGCTTCCCTGGGCCTCACTTTTCTTTTCTTTTTTTTGTCCTTTTTTGAGACAGGGTCTCGCTTGGTAGTTCAGGCTGGCCCTGAGCTCACTATGGAGCCCAGGCAAGCCTCGAACTCAGCAATCCTCCTCCTTCTGCCTCCCCAGTGCTGGGATGACAGGCGTGAGCCACCACGCCTGGCCTGGGCCTCACTTCTGAAGGCTCCCAGGACACGGAAAGCATGGATGCTTTTCTCTTGTCAACCTGCTTTGCCTGAAGGCAGCGCTGGCCCCAGGGTGGGGTAGGAAAGGGGTCCCGCCTCCCCAATATTGAGTCAAGTTTTTTTGCTCCACTCCATATAATTGCTTGGCTCATTGAATAGAAAATCTCTTTCTCTGAAGGTTTGGTAATTGCAACTTTTGAATTTACCTTGGCTTCTCTTGAGTAAATCCCTACTCTTACAGAGCTGAAATACTAGTTCAAAACATAACTCTGTTCTTAAATTCCTCATCCCAAGTAATGCCATACAGTAGTCCAAAATTAATCCAGCTTCCAGCTGGAATTTAACTGAAATGAGAACTTCCCTAAATATGCTCTTGTCTACTAAGAATTCTAGCCTGCTTTGGAGGCCTAGGTGGCTGAGCTGCTTTTGGATATGGTTTAACTTCCACGCGAAGGCTGTTACCATGAAAACAGCATCTTGGTAACATCAGATCTAAACTTAAACTGCCCAGAAAAAAAAATAGCCTTTCTGTTTATTATTTCATTTTAGACAGGGAGAGTCCATAAACCTTGATCACTATTTTAGATTTCTATGGCTCTTCTTAGCTAGCAAATTGTCCTTACGTTGAACCTAAATTCTTCTGGCTGCAATATAAGCCCATCTCTCTTTACTTCTTATTTGAAACAGCTGCTAAACTCTCCTTATCCGGCAGCAATTAGCCTGAACTAATTTTCAAAGTCTCCTGAGAGGGGCTCATTTTCCAGAGAGGTGGGCGGGGTCTAGGCAGGGTGGAAGGGCCAGGAGCATGTGGGCTGTGGCTTAAAGAACACCATTTGTCCCTACAAGCTGAGTGTAAAGATAAAGAGAACTATTACCTGATTGCAAGAAAAATACAAAAATGTGTGTTTTTCTTTACACTCTGCTGTTTCTTAAACTATTTGTTGAATTACAATGGCTTTTATAGCTTACTAAACGTCTGTGTTGCTTAATTAAAAATTTAGATCCCCGTAGCATTTTAAAGCTATGTATTATCTTGGTCCATCTGAACATCGCTTTGGTTTGTAGATGAAGACAGTCGGGCACAGACAAAGGACTAGCTCAGGGTTGTCCACACCGCATGTTTCGAGGACAGGCGTGGGCATTGCCAGCTCCTGGGAGGTGACCGTGAGACCTCGGAATGTCTCAAATGTTAAGGGCGCCCGTGTTCGTCTGGGGGCCTGAGGTCACCAGCAGATGTTACAGCACGGCCCTCGGCGGGGCCTTGGGCTGGATGTTATCAGCTTGACGCCTCCCGGGCCTGTGGAAGAAAGAGAAGGGAGGAGCCCAGGAGGCGGACGCACCTCCAGGGGCCGCAGTTCCGCACAGCTCTTCTGCTCGGGCCCCACACCTCCCAGCACCTCCAGCTCCGAGCCCTCCAGCGGATCCACCCCCGTGGGTAGGTGCCCCGCGGTCCAGTCACCTCTGCCCACACAGGGCTCTTGGCGAGCACTTTACATAACGAGTCCCCATCTCTTCAGCCCGGTGGGCGCCCCTGAGGGGCGCCAGTCCCTGAGCAGCTTCACGCATTCTTGCTGGGAGAAATACGGACTGTTCACAGGACGCGCAGGTCAGGAGACGACGAACCCCGTGTCTCCTCTGTCCGCGGCCGACCGCGGCCGAGTTCTTTTGCTGTGGTGGCCGCGACCACAGTGAAGCAGCTTTGCTGAGCTCTGCGGAGTCCCCCAGGGAGTCGCCGGGCCCGAGGGACCGTGGAGAGCCCGGAACGCAAGCGGCTTGTCCAGATCTCCGGTTCTTTGTGGTGGAACCGCACACACCAGCTCCTGTCCCTCAGCTCTTTGTCCCGCGCAGAGGCTCAGCTTCCCCTGAACTCACGCAGAGGCTCGAGACCGACGACAAATGCCACGAGCCTCACTCCGCATGGAGCCAGCAGAGAAGGTGCGGTGCACCCAGGTGTCCTTCTCGTGCCACGGAACGAGGCTCTGAAAACCCGCTGTGCGTCCCCGTTGGCCGTCACGGACAGCACCGCCGCCGCTGCCCGCGCTCCCACGGCACAGCTTTTGAGCACAGCCTTCGGGCTCCTCACGGGGGCTGTGCGGCCGGTTTCCGGGTTTGGAAGTCGCCGCAGCGAGAGACCCCGCCGTGCACGTGGGCAGCTGTCGGTTCGGTCCCTGCAGCCACCGCTGTGTGCCCAGCGCGCGTCTATGTGTTAAGGGAATCGATGCACAAGTGCTCAGTGGTGACGCCGCCCTGTGGTGTGCAGCGTCTTCGAGCCCAGGGTACCCCGAAACATCCTCCAAAGTCTGAGGACTAAATACGGGGGACAGATCATTAAATAAATAAAATAAAGGACTCTAGGGACCGGACACTAAATTTACCAAATACCTACACAGGCGAAGAATTTTCTCCAACAAAATATATTCTTATGAATTTTACTCTCTAAAGCACAATAAACAATATAATCTTTTAAAACCATGATCTGTGTCTTTCAAAGTGAAGATATCTAAATAAGATTTATGATTCTCCCTATGTAAAACCACCTGGAGCAGTAAGGCCTCTTAGAGGCGAAAGGTAAAGAAAAAGAGGCTGCACTTAAGAATGAGCTCCTGGGCTGGAGATTTAGCTCAGTGGTTCCGGTGCCTGCCTCGCAAGCACAAGGTCCTGAGTTCGATCCCCGGTTACCACATATAATGCTGGGCGTGGAGACTCTCGCCCACCAGCCATCAATACCACATACCACAGCGCTGGGCGTGGTGGGTCACGGCTGTAATCCCAGCACTCGGGAGGCAGAGACAGGAGGATTGCTGAGTTTGTGGCGGCTTACCTGGGCTCCATAGTGAGCTCAGGGCCAGCCTGAGCTACAAAGCGAGACCCTGTCTCAAAAAAAAAAAAAAAAAAAAGAATGAACTCCTGCTGCCACTATTAATTCTTTGCCCGTTAGCTCCAATTCCACGTTCATTCCCAGGTTTGTGGAAACAGTTCTGGCTCCTTGCCAGCATGTCCCACGTGGGGTTTCGTCAGCAGAGGGCACTGGTGGGGCCTTGCGGGCTCCGGGCAGCAGGCTTCTGCCCCCACACCCCTGCAGCGTGGGCCCCTTTCCGGCACGTAGCGCAGGACCCCTACAGTGCAGGCAGCTTCTCCAGCTTTTAGTTCTTTCTCCAGCGTGGACTGGAAGTGGGTGGCAGCCAACGGCACCTCCGGCCGGCAGCTGTCAGCAGCCCCGGTGTGCATGCATGCGTGTGTGCATGTGTCTCTGTGTGTGGGGGGGGGCGGTTCTGGTGGACACCTCCCAGGAAAAGCTTTTCCCAGCGCCCCAAAGGGCAGGTTTACAGTGAGCCTGGCTGGTCCGCCCGGTTCTCCCTGTGCGAGGGCCCTGCACCCGGCCTGGGTGGGGCTCTTCCTTGGATGTTTGGCCTCAGCTTGACGTGTAGTGGTCGCTCCTTCTATCTGCTCTTCCTGTACTTTTCTGACTACCTCGCAGTACGAACCAGCCAATCTCCTGACTCTCCAGTCTTCTATTATAGTTACTAATTATTCGCCTTAACCTTTCCTTGTGCTTTGTTTCCTGTTCAGACCCTGACTGACACGTTCTGGGTGCCGTGAGTCATCGCAAACTTCTAAAAAGTATTAGAGCAGACATAACTGCTCTACCTTGAAATAAAATATCATGTAAACTGTATCTATTTTCCCATCATCCAGTCAGTGTGGGGCTGAGGGAAATATTCCTGTAGCCTCTGAAGACACATAGAAATGAACCGACAATGGGTGGAGGAACAGCAGAAAGACATATAAAGTAACGTGTGTGGTCGCATCACAGGAGGATGAGGGTCCAGGAACCCAAACAGACTCCGTCCTCACATCGGGGTGGGGGGCGGTGGGCAGGGTCAGGACTGTGCTCTTCAGGGTTTCGGGGGTAGTACATGCCTTTTCGAGCCATCAGTGGGCCCAAGGAAGATACGTCAGTTTGTCAGTGATTCTCCCTGGAGGTTGGATGGACCGGAGAACAGAAGAGCTTGTGATCCAGTCTGCTGAATGGAGCTCCTCAGTGTCCTGAGACGTGAGTTTAGTCTTCTGTGGCTGGTGTAGTCTCGGGGAGGGATCAGCCACCAACGGCCTCCTTCATGGAGGATTCACGAAGGGATTAGGTAGAGAAGGGATTTCAGAGGAGAGCTTTTCCCCACATTTGAAGAAGGAGAACAAGAGAGCATTAGAGAGACTTTGAGTCGAAGGCAGCTTCTGAGGCCTTCCAGTTTGTCATTCAAAGTGGGCGGCACATCAAACGCCGTCCTGTGTGATCTCATTTTACTGAGGCTCAATTTCTACTCTGCAAAGCTACCTTTGGCGGCAGCCTGAATGTCACTGGATCAGAGCGCCATTCCAAAAGCCCACTGGAATCCACAGCTTTCACTAAGCCTAACCCCAAAGCCCGCACGACCTCCCACCCAAGCTTTCCGGGGAGCCGTGCAGCAGGGCTCATGACGGCTCCGGGAAGGTGTCTCGCTTCCTTCTTCCACCTCGGTCAGGCTCGTCTCACGGAGCAGCTCGGAAGGAACTTCTAACCACCTGCGTCTCTCTCCCACCGTGGGAGATATCACGTGGGGATTTCTCTGAGCAACTATGTGTCTAAATTCAACTTCTCAGGACTCAGTCATGGCACAGCTAGGAGAACCTTGACAAATCTTCGGATTTTCTTGACACTGGACGTCTGAAAAAGTAGGCATGGCAGGAATGGCTGGACTGATGCGGTCACAGCTCCCAAACCTGCGGTTAGTGAGGTCAGGCCAGGATCCTGGACGCTGCAGACTCGCGGGACTCCTCGGGGCTTGTATCTCAGGAGAGGAGAAGATCTTTCTGATCTTGAGAACATTTGGAATTTTCGCCAACGGTTTTGTATGTCGTTTATTTATGAACTATGACGTAAACAAGCTCGCTTGTTTGCTCAGCTCTTTGTGAGCCATCTGCATTTTATTTGGTTTCTCTTAGTGGGGAAAACTTAGTGCTCACTTTCAGACATGCTCCAAAACTGACTCCTCTAACTGGAGTATTCTTTTCCTAAGATTATAATTGGGCTGCTCAAAAATTATGAAGTGTTATATGGACAATGTATGGGTCTATTATCTATATGTATGGGCACATATAGTCATTCACATGTGTGTTCAAAATCCTAGAAATATGTCGAGACACAGCAGGAGGGCAGCGCCAATGACTGGAGAGAGCATCGTTTGGCCCAGGAAGCCCAGGAGGGCTGCTGACGTCGCCCTGTTCACACTCTGGATATGTACTCATTTAGGCAGATATTTTCATACACGACCCCAGTCTGCCGGGATCTGTAATGGTTCATACGGACGTAGCTCAGGGAAGCACGGTGGTCTCATATTCCTGTATAACAAGTTATTGTGAGCTTATGGTTTAATACCAAACCCTCTCGTTACCCACAGTTCTGCAGCTAGAAGGCTGGTGGGCTGTGCCCAGTTCTCTGCTCGTGGCGATCACAGTCCATAGCGGAGGCGTCAGCGGGAGTCCCTGGGGGAAAATCTGTATCCACCTGCTAGCAGGTGCATTCCTTGCCATGGTGGACGGGGGTCCCCTTTCCTTCTGTGGCCGTCAGTGGCTCTTCACTGCCACAGGCCACCTGCACTGCAGGGGTGGCCCCCCACTGTAAGTCCACAACAGTGGGTCATCTTCTTCCCAAGCGTGGCGTCACTGGCCAGAGAGTTCTGCTGCTGTCAGAGGCTCTTGACGAGGCCCCACTGGGTCCGCTCCTCACTGGGCCGCACAGCTGACCGCACCCCAGGAGGATACACCCCTCCTCTGCTCCCGGGGTCATGCGGGCAGGGGAGGCTGTGGGGCTTCTGCACCCACATCTCTGCTGGAGAAGAGCCGCAGGGCGCAAACCCTGCAGAGGAATTTCAGGAACTTTTGCCTGAACTGAGGTTCAAAAAAGATGCAAGCAGGGGGGGCCAGAGGGTTAGCTCACGGTTCCAGCACCTGCCTCGCAAGCGCAAGGTCCTGAGTTTGATCCCCGGTAACCACATACAATGCTGGGTGTGGAGACTCACGCCCACCAGCCGTCAACACCACATACCACAGTGCTGGACGTGGTGGCTCACGCCTGTCATCCCAGCACTCGGGAGGCAGAGGCAGGAGGATTGCTGAGTTCGCAGCGGCTTGCCTGGGCTGCATAGTGAGCTCAGGGCCAGCCTGAACTACAAAGCGAGACCGTGTCTCAAAAAAAAGATGCAAGAGAGATACGTGAGCATGTGCTAGAGATAAACCAGAGCAGGGATGAGTCCACAGTGCTGCCACAACAGAATCAGAAGGCCCATCATGAAACCGAGGGCAACACATTAATAACAAATTAATAAGGAATTAATAAGTGATTGAAGAATTATAAATTCATTAAAACAGAAGTTAGTAGGCCTTTCAAATGATAAATTAAATGAAATATTTGAGTTCCTACATGTCAGATGTCAAATCAATAGAAGACAAGCAATAATAACATTTACTGCCCCCCCCCCCCCACTGAATGCTGGAACAGCCGGGCGCTGGTATGAGTGAGTCACATCCATTTCTACATTCAACATTCAAAACATACCTAGGGACTGTTACCACTCTTTTTTTTTTTTTTTTGCATTTTTAAAAGTGAGGCAGAGAGAGATGAAGTAATTTGCTCAAGATCACCTTGAATGTGGCGAAGTCAGAACTGAATCCAAGAAACAGGGCTCCAGTGTCTGTGCCATTTTATCTATTTTGTAAGGAGGGGAGAAGGCAGGCAGGAAGGGGCGCTCCGGGGGGAAGATGGAGAGGCGCCTAAGGTAGAAGCAGGCCCTGCCCGGCTGCCACCACCAAGGGGAGCGTCCTAGAGCGTGACGTCCTCGCTTCTGGACCGTGCGGGGCCGGTGTCACAGGCTTTTGCCTCCGTCTCCAAGTTCCACTTTTTTTCTGCTGGGGACGGAACTCGGGACTTGGCAAGGCGAGCGTGGTGCCACCGAGCTAAAGCCCCAGCCCTGTCTCTGAGTCCTAACTAAGCTACCGGTTTTGCAGTTTGACACAGCGGGGATATAATTCCTCCTGATGTTTTGTGCGGAACAAGCTCCTCAGGTTGGTGACACCAAAAACTGCTTTTTAAATGAAATCTGGAAGCCCAGAACATCACTAATGTCAACTTTGGATGACACCATCTAAAAGAGGTTAAAGGTAACGCCGTGATTCTCTCACGCATAATAAGTCCTCTGGGTCTTGCTTATATTTTGGATACTTCATATGTTGTATGTCCCTTAAAATTATAATTTATGTGTAGTTTTCAGTGTCTGAGAACAAAACCAAGTCCTAAGCAGGCAAAGCTGTTGGCCATCCAGTCCGATATCCATTCCTGTTTCAGTTTTCTAACTCTAAGTATCGGGTATAATATGATGTTTAATTTCAGAGTGCACCCACTGCTTCTGTCTTCCACGTTGCTACCTCTAATTAGATTTCCTAATCAATCACCACCGTGTATTGTTCCCTCTTCAGAAGTCCATATTAATAAAATGTCTGCTTACTTAGAAGAATTTGGTGAGAAGTTTCATTTCAGGTTGTTTATCCATCTGGTCTCGTCAACGACAGAACAGTAAGGACAGGTTGGTGGGAAAGGGCACCATCTGTGCCTGTGAATTCTTTAATCTCTGCACGATGCGCGGAGACCCATCCCGGGGCCGGGGCCCCGATCACGGACAGGACGCTGAGGCGCTGGCTGGGTCTCCGCTCAGGACGAGAGCCGTCACGGGACGGGCCAGCGCCACCCTTGAGCCAGAGGGTGACACTGTCCAGCTCATCACTGAGAGGAAACCGCTCCCTGAATATTTTCTTTCTCCCTCCTCTCGTGCTGACAAATTATTAAAAGGACTTCTGTTCTTTCAGGCTAAACGTTACATTTCTTTGAATAAAATCGTAGTGACTTACACATCGATCAAGCAGTATACAATGCAACCTAAATGAAATGTCTGAACTAGTTAGCTCAGCAGGTCACGAAGTTACATCGATGACCCAGAGTGATAAACTTCACCCTCGCACGGGGACGTCAGCCTCACTCAGAAGCGGCGCTCCACGGCCAGTGTCATCCTCACCCTCGGCTGAACAGAAATACGAAGTTCACATCCTGGCGGTGGCGACCAGGGAGAAGTGTGATCGGCACACCGCAAATATCACAGATGGATTCAAGCGCCCTGTGAAAATGGGGCATCTGGGAGAATCAGTGATAAAGAAAGTTTCTTCCTCTCTAAGCATTTGCTATTGTCTTCCGAGGCAGCAGCTGAAGCTGGGTGTTCACTGTCTCTTTCCTTAATTTTATTCTCAATGCATTTGTGGTTACCATTCACTGTGAGATGTTAGTACATGTACACGACACAACCTTTTTCTTCTCTATGTTCGTTGAGCCCCATTCTGGGCTCCCGGTGGACACTGCTCTTTCGCTGACTTCCGGCCATGAACAGAGAGGTCTGACGTTTAATCCGTCCACCTCGCCAGTTTACGTACAATATGTAACTCAAGTGGGGAGAAACAAAGTGCGCTGCTGCTGTTTGAAAGCACCTAGATGGTTACAAAAACTAATCCAAGCTAATAAATATTACACAATTTAAACCATTAGATTTGTACACTTCAGTGGCTTCCGGTGCTGACAGCCAGAGAAATGCCTGCCCTGGCGGCCTTTCCAGCACTGGCAGCAGATACACATGATCTCATGCTCTGAAGACAGAATGTTCCCCGGCTCCCTGGCAGCGGATAAAGCACTGTGTACCCACAGGTTAAACTTCTGAGTGGTACTGACTCGTCAAAGTATTTTATAAAGCACAGCAGACCTAAGTAAAACATGCCATGAGCACAGGGTGCCACCAACCAAGAAGAATGGATTCTACAAGTTTGACCAGAGCCTTGAAATGTAAGGACTTGACTAAAAGAATGAAAGCCAAAAAATCATTTCTTATACTAAAGCCAAATCCTGACACAGTGCTCACAGATATCACTGCCATTGATTTTTTACAATTTACCTTTAAAAAAATTAATATAAGCACTGAGGATTGTGCCAAATATGAGTATTTTGGTCCCAGAGATCAGCTCAGACCAGCTTATTTTTTTAACGGAAGCTGCATTATCAAGGACACTGGTGACATCTCGCATCATTCCTTAGTTTAATTTGGAATAGAGGAAACACTGACATCAACCTTGGAGCAGTACCCAAAATCAAGCATGTTCAAACTGCTAAAGAGGCTCCATCCTGTCCTCAACCCCGTCACTGCTGAGCTTTATTATACTGGAACTAGAGCAGCGTGGATGAAATTCAGCTTCCAACTCGTGTTCCGAATCCCACGGGGTGGTCGCTGCCTGGAGGGCGAGACGGAGGACTCCGAGCCTTGGTCAGGGGGAAGGAAGACAGGCCAGCGGTGTCTGGTTTGAAGGGACAGTTCGTAGGAATCCGAAGACGAAGTCAAGGACTGCAAGAAAAGTCTCACATATCACAGAAGAGTCTCAGGTATCACTCGCAGCTGCCTGACAAAGAGCCCCTGCCACGGAGGGAACCCGTTTTTGCTAAAGCACATTCGTGCCAGTAAGAGAAACCCTTGCTTCGTATAAGAAAGAGCTTTTAAATAATTAGAAATAATCCAAGAGAGAATGGCTCTCTTGAGAGGCAGATTATTTCCCGAGACGTAGGAGAGCCAGCCGGGGGGCTGGACACGGTCGGAAGGTTCCAGCAGGAGTCCAAGGGGGATCAGGACGAGCATCTTAGGGACGTTACAAGCTGCCCTGAAGTCGCCAGCAGTGGAAACCCTTACCTCTGACGGCAGGTCACTTCTCTCAGAATAAAAACAAGGATCCGAAAATACTCAAGCATTTCAGACCAATTTATGTATCTAGTGCTTGCGATGAGAAGTCAACACAGATTTTTTAAAACATTTAAACTGCTCTTTAAAGTACATTTGGAGCTGGACATCCCACTTGGGTGCTCCAGTGCACGAACATGGATACGCTTGAGCGCACCATCCTCATGCAAAGGAAACCTCTCAAACACAGTTGTGCTGCGGGTTTGAGTCATGCCACGAGCAGTCTGGCCCGCGGGGTGGAAGCGAAGGAGACAGACTCACACGAAGCAGGGAGGAAAGCAGCGAATTCAGGAAAGAAAAGTCTTCTTGATTATTCTGTGGACTTTCCAAGTCTTTAATCCTAACTCTGCCCGTCTCCAGCCTGGCACGTGGGCTGCCCCGTAGATGGATGGCAGCACTCATCAGGAAGAGCACGCACATATATCTTGTGGCTTGATTTTTTTATTTGCCAGCTCGAGAGGAGCTGGGAGATTTATTTGGAAGGGTGTAATGAAGGTGGGGGGGCCAGTTAGATTGTACTTTCTGTTCCTGATATGTTCTCACTCTTTCTTCTCCGAATGCTGACTTGCTGTCTTTTTTTTCTACTTATTTTTCTTTCAAAGGGAGAGTATTTGGGTATAATTAGGCCATGGCTTCAGAAAGCATAGTGATGAAAATGTGGGGACAGAATTTCTATGCTGAGATATTTCATCTATTTTACTTATGCTTTAATTTTTATTGTTCAATACATAGAAATACATTTATTTAAAAAATACTTACATGCTACCTAATATAACTGTTTTCTTCATCCCACAGTGTGGTTTTATGTTACTTGAGGTATCCTCTTTACTTGGTCTTACGAGAATAAGATTCACTACAAAAACTAAAAGAAAAATCTCTTTCTCCTTTCTTAACAATAGCAAAAGGAAATGGGCTGACATGGATTCACCTTTAAAAGCACAGCAACAGAATTTAACATCAGTATCTAATCCTAGTCGATGACTGGAAATAGTCACGAAAGAGAAGGAAGATACTGTGTGTGTCTGATTTCAGAATGCTGCCCCGTGGGAAGGAGGTGGCCTGGAGGACTGTGGACAAGCTCCTGGGCAGGGACCAAAGGGCCCCAAAGGCTCACACTAGAACCAGGACAAGCTCCACTTTGCTGTGGACCACGTGACATCAATTAAACATACTCATCTGAACATCGGAATGATTAACTTCACATTTTTTTGGAAATATTAATCATAATCATTATGAACCACAGCATGGAACAAGCATTTAATTACTGATTACAATTGATTTCCAGGGTAACTATTGCAAATAATGGAAAAATACATTTCAGTGCAATTTGAATAACTAAAATTATAGGTGGCTGAGTGTGGTAGGCACATCCCTGATGACATGTGTTGTCATTTGCTTTTGACTTACTCTTAAGATCTTTTCCTTTCAGCCATGCCTTTTTATTTCGCTTACCTCTGCAGCAAAGTACAGGAAATATTCTGAAATATAGGAATGCAGAAATATAGGAAAGAAGATCTTGGAAACAGTTATAAATAAAACACTTGAGCCGGGCGTGGTGGCTCACGCCTGTCAGCCCAGCACTCGGGAGGCAGAGACAGGAGGATTGCTGAGTTCGAAGCTTGCCTAGGCTACATAGTGAGCTCAGAGCCAGCCTGAACTACAAAGCGAGACCCTGTCTCAAAAAAACAAAAAAACAAAACAAAACAACCAAAAAATAAAACACTTGAGCCAGCTGTGAAGTGCCAACCCACAGAAGAGTCCAGCTCTGATGGGGCTTTCAGAGGTCTTCGCCAGGGGAGTCTTCACCAACACTCGAAAGATGGGAAGCGGTCATCGTAAATATGTCCAGCTCGTCTTAATGAGCAGAAGAGGAGTATGTTCTCAGGCCGGCTTTCTCAAGACTCAGACCAGGAGAAGATGAAGAGCAGCCACCATTTTAGCAGAAGAGGGTGCTGGTCAGGTCTTGGCTTTTATTTTCCTCATTCCTTTTTACAAACTTGCCCCCAAGCATACTTACAGGCGGCCACACGGTATGTGGGAAGTACCTCTCGTGGAATTCTCACAGGGGGGTGTGAACCTGGATCTATAACCCACATCGAGAAATAGAGTATTACACATTCCCTCCCACCCTCTGTCTCTCTGTTCCTACGGCACCCTTCCAAATTACCACCGGTTCATTTTATTTACCCTTCACTTTCAAGAAATCAAATAATTTCTTTCTTTTTTTTTTTTTTTTTTTTGCTTTTTGGAGACAGGGTCTCGCTTTGTAGCTCAGGCTGGCCCTGAGCTCACTATGGTGCCCAGGCAAGCCGCCGCGAACTCAGCAATCCTCCCGTCTCTGCCTCCCGAGTGCTGGGATGACAGGCGTGAGCCACCACGCCCGGCACTGTGGTATGCGGTGTTGATTGTTGGTGGGCGTGAGTCTCCACGCCCAGCATTGTATGTGGTTACCGGGGATCGAACTCAGGTCCCTGCGCTCACGAGGCAGGCGCCGGAACCACTGAGCTAACCCTCCGGCCCTCAAATAATTTATTTCTGTATGTTGTGCCTGGTGCTTTGACTCAACAAGTAGGAGACGACTGCATGTTACTGCGCGTAGCTGTAGTAGTGATTACTTTTTGTCGCTGTATCCTACTTCATAATGATGCCTCCTTCACACAGCCGTGAAATCCAACTCCGTTGCCCGGCTCCATGTGATGACATAGATCGGCTTCACTTTTCAGACTCTTGAAGGCCACTCTCTGGTCTCTTGCCTCCCGCCTGCCCTGCCATGATCAGTTCTTCCTCTGGCGCCCTCCTGCCATGCTGCCCTGCCGTGGAGGCCGGCCACAGCGGACTGAACCCTCTGCTACAGTAAGCCTTTCCTCCTTTAGCTTTGGGTGTTGGATATTTTGTTCCAGCAATTAAGAAGTAC
>PVIC010041188.1:0-16491 GCA_004025085.1 Thryonomys swinderianus
CCTGGACACCATAGTGAGCTCAGGGCCAGCCTGAACTACAAAGCGAGACCCTGTCTCAAAAAGCAAAAAAAAAAAAAGAATGACAAGATTGATAAATTTATGTGCAAATGGATATACCTGGAGGACATGCTAAGGAGTGAAATAAATAGAGCACAGATAGGCAAATACTGGATCTTCTCTTTGATATGAGCACCTCTAAATGCAAATGAGCTCTAGAAAGTATGACAGTTTTTGTAGAATGAAAAATTTCCATAGGAAATTTGGTGTGGGGATGTAATGAGGGAAAGGAATAAATAGGATTCTGAAAGAAAATAAAAGAGCAGTAACTTTTAATAGTTTGAAATTGTGCAGCCCCAAAATAGTAAAATGTTTCCACAATTTCATAGAATAGAGAGAAATCTTCAAAATACATAAATATAAGGGGAAAATATAAAACTAGAGAAATTTTCTTTATAAGTAAACAAGCCAATGTTGGCTGTGTTCATTTCCTGTTTCCCCTTCAGAAATATGAGCCAAACATGATCATCTGTCCTAGGAATAATCAACCATTCAAGACATTATTAGCTTGTGTTTTGTCACAAATGATACCCACATTCCTGCTAAGATCTAAATAAAATGAACATATTTATGGGCTAGAGATTTAGCTCAGTGGTTCCAGCACCTGCCTAGCAAGCACAAGGTCCCTGGTTCAATCCCCAGCAACCACATACAACAATACCGGGCATGGTGACTCACACTCACCAGCAACCAGTAACACACAACACAGTGCCAGGCATGGTGGCTCATGCCCATCATTCCAATACTTGGGAGGCAGAGGCAGGAGGACTGCTGAGTTCAAGGCTTGCCTGGACTACATAGTGAGCTCGGGGCCAGCCTGAACTACAAAGCAAGACCCTGTCTCAAAAAAATAAGTAAATAAAATAAAAGAACTTATTTATATGATTGATTTTTTAAAAAGAACATCATCACCACAAAGATGTCCCTAAAATACTTCTCTTGACCTGGTGCCTGCAAGCAGAGACAGCCATGTTAAAGTTGGGTCAGAGTAGGGCAGGAATGCCTGGAGAGAGCATTCTGTGGTATATACTATATTTTTATCACCAAAATGGTGTGAGGCTGGGGGTAAAGAATCACTAAACAAAAGATAATGGAAAAAAATGATCTTCAAATAATCAGTTTTATCTACATACTAGATATTTAATATACTCCATCCATCGTTGATGTTTGCTTTCAAGTTTTAAATCAAATAGTAGTGTATACATAATAACAAGGACACAAAACTTCTCCGTACACACCCTCAGGTCCCCTCCATTCCATGCTCTCTCTTCCAGAGATCCACACTGGGAAAAAGGGTTACTACCCAAAAGAACGTTAAGCTGATCTGACTATAGACTCTATTCCATTCTTAGTCTACTAGGTACCCGCTCAGTCAACTCTAGAAGTTACCGAGTTAGGTAACTGTGTCGATATTATTTTTCACTTATTTTTTTCAAGTTGTCCAGTTTGTATAGTTTGCTTCTGATTTTGAAAATGTTTCCTCCCTTAATTAAAAATACAAATTGTTATAAAATTTAAATGCAGAATATAAAATATAATGTGCAATAGTCATTCAGAACCTTTACTCCTAACTCTATTCCTATACAAGACTGATTTGAGATATAGAAGTCCAGACCTTTAAGTATTTCTCTGTGTGTAATTTTATGTACCTATGCACATATACACATATTATACACACACACATACATTCAAGCCTGTTATACTACACAAACTCTTTCAACAAATAATTTTTCAACAAATAATTTTTGTATACATACCTACCCTATACATCTCAATCACTTTTTGGGAGATGTTAGACTAGCAATAAACAAAACTGGGGTTTTGTTTTTTAAAGTAAAAGAATCATCTGCTCCAATACATTTTATTCTTAAATGAGAGAAAACAGATACAAACCCCACTCACTTACTCAAAAAAGAAAAAAGAAACTATAGGAGATGATAGTTAAAGATAACTGGCAGAGGAGTAAACAGTTATTACCATTCTTTTCAAAGCAGCACAGCATGGGTGCTTTCTATTTTATATAGTATTTTAAATTATCATAATATATCACACTTATGCATGTAAAATACACAACAGGCAGGTGTGATCTGTGTTGGAGTTGTGACAAAGCAGTGTAGGAATATTTGATAAGTGTTTTGTTATGCATATTTTTATCACTAAAATGGGATGGGCTAGATCTGAATTTGGAAGAATACACCTATAATCCTAGTTACTTAGAAGGCTGAGGCAGGAGGATTGCAAATTCAAAGGCAGCCTGGGCAACTTTCTGAAACCCTGCCTCCAAAACTGTTGGGGGTGTAGTTCAGTGGCAGAACTCTTGCCCAGCATGAAAAGCTCTCAGCTCCATCTCCAAGACCAGGGTGAGGGTGAGTGAGAACATACAGACATACAGAAACACACACACACACAATGGATAAACAAAGTAAAAGAAAACAGTGTTTTCATCTCGTGTATAGTCAAAGCTACAGTAAGTATTGACCCTCAGAAGTAACCACTACCTTAAATTTTTTCATTTCCTGGTTTTTCTTTATATTTATTCTACAAATGTCTACATTTCCAAATAAATTTGCCTTATGAATTTTCTGGTATGTGCTTTTTTGGCTATTATCCACTCATTTCATATCTATTATCCCATAATTTTAAAAAATCTTGCCAAGTGTTATAGCTCATACCTGTAATCTTAGTACTCGGTGGGCAGAGGCAGGAGGATTGCTGAGTTCCAGGCTTGCCTGGGCTACATAGTGAGCTCAGGACCAGCCTGAACTACAAAGCGAGACCCTGTCTCAAATAACAAACAAACAAAAAATCTTTTCTATCAATGAATATCTGAATTTGTGAAGTATTTCCAGTCTTTGCTATTAAAAAAGGCTGGTGTGAAAACTATGTGTCTTCTGATGAGTAAGAGAGTTTCTCTCTTTTTGCAGCACCCAGGTCTCTGCACTGAGATTAGTCCTTTTTCAGTTTTTACTTTGAAACAAGATTTCACTAAGCTGCTAAATTGCCCAAGCTAGGGTTGAATTTGCAGTCATCCTGCTTCAGCTTCTCACAGTGCTAGGATTACAAGCATGCACCACCTCGCCTAGTTCCAACAGTGTTTACACAACTACTGTAGGATCTACACATCTTCAGCTGTAATGCCAAATTATTTTCTGAAATTATATAACCAACTCACACATCCCCCCTCAGAGAGCTTAAAAGACTCTATTGTGCCACATCCTAACAAGTACTTGATGTTGTAGAACTGTTTCCTCCAGTTTTTAATAATTTGGTGGAGTGTTTATTTTTGGTGTATGAGAACAAATAGGACAGTTTATTTAAAATGCACAGTCTTTGCATCTATGCCAAAAAGTAAATTTAACAAAGCGTAGTGAGCCTGAAAAACTGGTTGCTATTGCTCATAGGGGAGACTTGTGAGTAAGGAATTTTCATTTCACTGAATGTGTCTTGATTTCTCTTTCATTCCTTTTTTTTTTTTTTTTTTAAAGAAGCAGTGTTTCAGGGCCAGGTTAGCTCAGTAGTTCTGGCATCTGCCTTGCAAATACAAAGTCAATCCTGGTAACCACATACCACAATGCCGGGTGTGGTGGCTCACGCCTGAAAACCCAGCACTTGGGAGGCAGAGGCAGGAGGATCGCTGAGTTCGAGGCTTGCCTGGGCTACATAGTGAGCTCAGGGCCAGCCTGAATTATAAAGTGAGTACCTGCTCAGAAAAAAGAGAAAGCAGTATTTCATTATATAGTTTAGGCTAGGTTTAAACACAGGATGTAGCCCAGGCAGGCCTCAATTTCAGGGCAATCCTCCTGCCTCAACTTTCCAAATGCTGGGATTACAGGCATGCACCACCACACCCAGCCTTCTCCTTCATTCCTGAAGATTTTGCCAAATTTAGAATTCTTGGTTGGCAAGTTTTTCTTTTTTCTTTCAGCTAAATGTTTGACTGCAGTTAATCTTTGACTATCTTCCAAAGTCCTGGGTAAGCTTAATTCAGGTACCTTTTTGCCAAGTTTTCTGATGGTTCTGTCATTATTCCTTCACTATAGTTTTAAATTAGTTTTCCCTGACATTGAAAAAAAGTATCTTTGTGTATTTAGTCACTGATATTTCTTTTCATTCATGTTTTTCATTCAATTTTCTATTGGATGGACTTTCTAATAGACCTTCAGCAGGTTACATATTCTGCAGGTTAATCTTTTGTCAGTTACATGTGTTAGAAGTGTATTTTCCCAATTGTGACTTATTTTAAATTTAAATCCTGGAGATTCTTAAAAGTTAACTTTAATACAGCACAAATTCCCCGTAATTTATACTTCCTTGGGGTCTTAAATTCCTCCCTACTACAAAACATTTTAAAAATTCTCTAGAGCCAAGTGTGGTAGTACATGCTTCTACACCCAACACTCAAGAGGCTGAGGTAGGAGGATCTTCACAAGCTCAAGGCCAACCAAGGCTACATAGTGAGTTCAAGGCCAGCCTAAGGTACATAGTGAGCTCTTATCTCAAACAAACAAAACAAAAACCACTCTAATAAGGGATGAGGATGTACCTCATTTGTAGAGCACTTGCCTAGTAAGCAAGTAAGAAATAAAAATTTCTTCTAATTTTCTTTAGGTAAGTTTTAAGGGTTTGTCTTATCCACCTCTGTCTTTAATCTAGTAATATTTTGTAAGGCCTAACATAGGGATATAATTTGTTTTCCACACAGAAAATTGACTTTCTTAACATCTTTTATTAAACAATTCCTCCTTTCATTGCTGATCTTCAGTGCCATATTTATCGTATCAAATTTCCATAGGTGCCTGGTTCTACTTTCTAGACACTTATTCAGGTCTATTGATCTGTACAAATGTCACACTTTTTTTTTGAGATAGGGTCTCGCTTTGTAGTTCAGGCTGGCTCTGAGCTCACTATGTAGCCCAGGCAAGCCTCAAACTCAGCAATCTGCCTGTCTCTGCCTCCCGAGTGCTGGGATTACAGGCATGAACCACCACGCCCGGCACTATGGTATGTGATATTGATTGCTGGTGGGCATGAGTCTCCACGCCCAGCATTGTATGTGGTTACCGGGGATTGAACTCAGTACCTTGCGCTTGCGAGGCAGGCGCTGGAATCACGGAGCTAACCCTCCGGCCTAGATGTCACACTCTTAATTATTATAAACTTTATGAAAGTTTTGACATCTCACACATCAATTCTCTCTACCATGTTCTTTGGTCTTCAAGAATCCATGGTCAAGGCCAGAGTTTTAGCTCAGTGGTTCCAGCACCTGTCTAGCAAACAAGTTCCCTGGCTCAACATCAATAACTACACATTACAGGTGGGCCTGGTGACTCACACCTCTCATCCCAGCACTTGGAGACAGAGGCAGGAGGATTGCTGAGTTCGAGGCCTGACTGGGCTTACATAGTGAGCTCAGCGCCAGCCTGATACAAAACTGGACCCTGTCTCAAAAAGAAAAAAAAAAAAAAAATCTATGGTCATTCTCGCTTTTTCATCTTGCATATATATTTAAAGTCACTTTGGTAAGCTGCACATACAAGTCAAATTGAGACAATTACTCTTAATTGCATTGAATTTATATATCCTATTAACAAACATCATTAAGTTCACGATGGTGCTCATTAAAACAGGCAAAACCTCAGACCATACCCTATCTGAATCGAGAACTTAATGACACTAGCCAGACTAGGTTAGAACTTGTGATTCTCCTGCCTCAACTTCCTCAAGTGCTAGGATTACAGATAGATACAGACAGACAGGCATATTTAAAATATATTTTTATTTTGTTTCAATGCCTCATTATTGGTAACAGAGGTGCAACTGATTTTTATATAGTGACCTTAATATAAAGAAAATTGGTTGACCTCTGAATGATTCTACTAATCTGCCTGCATAGAAAACTCAAAGCATATATAATTATCATCTATGAAAAGTAATAGTCTTGTCTCCTTCTCAACTTACTTTTTAATTTCTTGTGTAACTGCACTACCCACAATCTGCAATGTAATATTGAAAGTAAACAATGACAGATGTGCCTCTGTTGTTTCTAATTTTAAAGAGAATATGCCTAGTAATTCATTATGAAACATATTTTGCAGTGTTATGTAAATACACTTTATGAGATGAAAGTTTCCTTCTATTCCTAGCTTACTAAAAATGTTTGCTATAAGTACTGAGTTTGACCAAACACATCTAGTGAAATGATTATAGTTTATTTTAATCTGTAAAATTATGTTAACATATTTTCTATTAACACCGAATTCACAATTTGGCTTATGATCTAAGTCTGATGTTTTGGGTGAATTTCTACATCTATGTTCACAAGTGGATTGGCCTGTCATTCTCCTCTAGTATACTAGCCTTGTCTGGCTTTGCTACCAGGTTATACTAACTCCATAAAATGTGCTGGGAAGCTTTCCTTTTCCTTCATATAAACATCCTGTGGCACAGAAACAGAATATCTGTTCATAAGTATTTTGCTAGATTGTTCCAAACTACCTTCCAAAGTCTATACCAATTTACACTCCCACCAGAATACAAAAGGCTGTATTCTGTCACATCCTGGCCAAGGGTTTGTTTAACTTGGACTCTTTTTGTCTCAGCCTTCCATTGGTATCACAGGCATGAACAACCTCATGTGGCCATAAGATTTTTAAAACTCTAATATCTTACCTGAACAGCAAAAAGTAACGTGAAGAGTAAAAACATTAAGATTCCTCTAAATATTAGTGAAATAAAGCACCTTTCTACTTTAACTGCCATTTGTACTTCTTATATCAGATTAATTTCCTTTTGCTTTCTAGTGACAGTCTCCATCTATAAGAGACCATGGTTTGGGCTTGGGGACATAGCTCAGTGGCACCAGCACTGTCTGGCAAATGCAAGCCCGAGTTCAATCCCCAATACTGAGGAAAAAAAAAAAAAGAGGTTGGTTTCTTCACTGAAAGTGGTCTAAATTGCTACATGGTTTTTCTTAAAACAAAATTACAAAATTAAATCTCAAACTATACTTGCTCTAAGTGGAAATGTGCAAACAATCCATATTCCTAATGATCTATCCTGCTAAGATATAAACTTAGAAAGAAATCAATGGTTTCCTCACTATGTAAATAAAGTTCCAAAGCTTTTGCTCAGCACTAAACTGAAATTCAAGTGGATTGAAGATCTAAATCTTAAAAGAGAAACACTAAACCTGCTGGGAGATAGGTTAGCTAGAACTCTTAGAGACACTGGCATAGGAAACACTATGTGAATAAAACCTCAGGAGCAAGGGAACTAGCAGAAAAAACTCAACAAATGGGATCTCATCTTATTAAAAAGTTTCTGCACAGCAAGAGAAACCACCAACAGAGCAAAAAGACAACTTACAATGTGGGGCAAAAATTTTACCAGTTGCTCCTCAGACAAAGGTCTACTAACTAGAATACATAAAGGGCTTAAAAAAAATCAGACTCCCCAAATTTAAAGACCCAATTCAAAAGTGGGCATCTGAAATGAATAGACATTTTTCAGATGAAGAAGTAAAAAGCAATGAAGAAACATGAAAAACTGTTCAACATAAGTGCTCATTTGAGAGATGCAGATGAAAACAACACTGCAGAAATAATGGCTGCTATCAAGAAATCAACCAATAACAAATGGTGGTGGGACTATGGAGAGAAAGGAGCCCTTCTCCACTGTTGGTGGAAATGCAGACTGGTGCAACTATGTGGAAATCAGAGTGGAGATTCCTAAAAATACTAGAATTAGAGTTCCATTTGACCCTGCTAGGTATATTTACAAAAGAATTAAAAGCATCAGATCACAGTGACATAT
This sequence comes from Thryonomys swinderianus, assembly GCA_004025085.1. Lineage (NCBI taxonomy): Eukaryota > Metazoa > Chordata > Mammalia > Rodentia > Thryonomyidae > Thryonomys > Thryonomys swinderianus. Next base: position 7,870 of record PVIC010041188.1, read on the forward strand.
GTGCACTCATGTTTAGAGCAGCTCAGTTTGTAACAGTTAAATCCCATCAACCAGAGACTGGATAAAGAAGATGTGTTTCTTTTTTCTAAAATGGAGTACTACTCAGTCATGAAGAATGGTAAATTAGGAACATTTATAGCTGAATGGAAACACCTTTAGGCCATACTCCTAAGTGAAGTAAATAGGAACAGATGTATAAAAACCTTTTCATTTCTCTAATATGAGAAACTGAAGGTGTAAATGAAGTTCATAGTGTATGACTGGTGCTGTGAAAAAGGAAGAAAATGCTTAAAGGAAAAGTGTACCTGGGTGGGGCAGTGCAAAGCAAAGAGGGAAAGAAAAATTTGATCACAGAAAGGAAAAAAACATGGGGCAGTGAGGGGTTAAGGGGGAGCAGGGGAATGGGAAAATAATATGAATCAATATATATCATGTACACATACAAATTTCCAATGAGAAATGTGATCATAATGTTTTCCTAAAATCTACCAATAAACTCAATTTATTAAGAAAAAAATGGGGGGGGGGACCTTCCAAAGCAGCCATCATTTTCATTTTAACCACGGAAAAAGCGAAATATTTAAAAATATCGACTAGAACTTAAGCACTAATTAAGAATCAATAATCTGTCTCAATAATTACATTCTCTAGATGACTGATACTATGAAAAAAATCCTGCTTAGAAAGCAGCTGCAAGCATGAGGCATTTTAAAATTTGTCTGGAAACTGCAAAATTAGTGCAGACTAATAGCCTATTTTCATACCAAAATAATCGTATACTCTAAGTACTGAAAACAGAAGTGCATGCTGGACTGCTAACACAGCTTCAGGAGAGCCCTTTCCTATGTGCAAGGGCCCTGGGTCCAACGGTCAGCATGAATGGGGGAGGGGAAAGAAGAGAAGGGATGGGGAAGGAAAAAAAAAAACAGAAAAGAGAGGGGGAGAAAAAAAAAGTACACCTCACAAACGTGTATCAAATCAGCACTAAGCATGAGAATAGCTGAAGGTCCTTTGTCTGTGAGCAGACTTCACCCAGCACAAGAGAAAAAATAGCTCAACAAAACTGGGTAATTAGGACACAAATTACATAAGTAAGAATGAACAAAGAATGCTATTATAGAGTTGTGATGAAATTTTCTGAAAATCAGAGACAATTTACTTGACAAGTTTTGTTTTGAAACACCAAAAAAATTACTCAAATTTAAAAGACAGTACAGAATTTCTTACCTCAATATTAAAAAACCAGAATGGATAATATCTTCCATTTAGCAATATTTGCTCTGAGCCAAATATGACCAACCATAAAAACAACTCTTAAAATATTAAAATCAGTTCTTCAAAAAGTTAAGCAGTTACTGTGTAAGTCAGCAGTTTTGCCGCTAGTTATATAACCAAGAAAGCTGAAAAGATACAAGTTTTACACAAAACTTGTGTCCCTACAATGTAATGTAATGCAGCCAGAAAAAAGAATGATGTACTAAGGCATGCTTCAACATGGATGAACCTTGAAAAATATTACACAAAGTAGAAAAGAGCCCAGAAGAGTACATACTGTACAATGCCATTTATATCAAATGTCCTAGCCGGGCTTGGTGGCTCAAACCTGTAATCCCAGCACTCAGGAGCAGAGGCAGGAGGATTTCTGAGTTCAAGGCTTGCCTGAGCTACATAGTGACCTCACGCCAGCCTGAACTACAAAGCAAGACTCTATCTCAAAAAGAAAAAAAACAGTAATAATAACCTGAATATATCAAATGTCCTATACAGGCAAACCACAGACACAGAAAATAAATGGGTGGTTGCCTACAGCAGAAAAAATGTGGAGAAAGAAGGGGTGATTACAAATGAGTATGGAGCGCCTTTCCGGGATGAAGAAGTTCTAAAATTAGTGGTAATGGCTATCCTACTTCACAAATATATTAGAACTACTGAAGTGTGCATTTTAAAAGTAAATTATATGATACATAAATTATATCAATTTTAAAATAATGTGACCTATAAAGATGAATCAATTAAAGATAAGTTCAAAGTTATCAATCTTTAGAAATATAATTTCAGAAATGTTCCCAGGCAATTTTATGAAAGTATTAAGTCAAGGAACATATCCATCACCCAAATGTTTTCTAGCGCCCCTTCATAATCCCACTTTCCTGCTTCTCCCACTCCCAAGCAACTGCTGATCCTTTTTTTTTTTTTTTTGCACTACCAGGGATTGAACTCCAGCCTTGTGCTTCCAAAGTAGGCGCAGTACCACTTGAGCTTAAATCCCTGGCCCTTCGGTCTCTCAATTTTAACCAGGCTGGCCCTGAACTTGCAGTCCTCTCCCCTTCAGTCTTCTGAGCAGCTGAGATTATAGGTGTGTGCCACTGTGCCTGACCTATCTTTTTGTGGTTTGTATTTTCTAGAATTTTATGTAAACCATTATGTGTGTTCTCTTTATTTGGCTTCTTTTACTTGAATTATTTTGAAATTCATTCACATTTTTACAAGTATTTTTGCCCTTGTACTATTGGGTTTACTATTTCACAGTATGGATACATTGTACTACAATTTGTTCCCATACCTACCTGTTGACAGAATTTGGGTTTCTAGTTTCTATTATAAATGAAGTTCCAAAAGACATGTATGTGTGTGTAGCAGGTAAGAATTCCAACACCTAGCCACCAATGCTGTGATGCCTATAGATGGATATATGACTAATTTTCCCTTGGGTAAACACTTAAGAACGAAGTGACTAAATTATAAAGACGCATTTTTTGTCTTTTTTTAAAAAAAACATTAACCTGTTTTCTATAGTGGCTGCGATATTTTACATTCCAATTTCAACTGCTCCACACCTTCACCAATATTTAACAGGGTCATTCTTTAAAAGTTTAGCTATTCTAGGGCCGGAGGATTAGCTCAGTGGTTCCGGCGCCTGCCTCGCAAGCGCAAGGACCTGAGTTCGATCCCCGGAAACCACATATAATGCTGGGCGTGGAGACTCACGCCCACCAACAATCAACACCGCATACTACAATGCTGGACGTGGTGGCTCACGCCTGTAATCCCAGCACTCGGGAGGCAGAGACAGGAGGATTGCTGAGTTCGCGGCGGCTTGCCTGGGCACCATAGTGAGCTCAGGGCCAGCCTGAACTACAAAGCAAGACCCTGTCTCCAAAAAGCAAAAAAAAAAAAAAAAGTTTAGCTATTCTAATAGATATGAAAGTGTATTTCACTGTGGCTTAAATTTGTACTTCCCTAATGACTAACTATAGCATATATATATCTTTGCATGTTACTTGTCATCTGTACATCAACTGTGGTTGATTATTCAAATCTTTTGTCATTCTTTAAAACTGGGCAATTTTTGTATTATTGCATCTTAAAAGAGTTCTTTACATAGCTTTTTATACAGTATTGTTTATCAGATAAATAATTTTTAAATATTTTCTTCTATCCTGAGACTTGCCTTCTAATTCTCATAAAAAATGATGTATTTCATTTTTATGAAGTCCAATTTATCAGTTTATTATTTTATCCATTGTGGTTTTTGGTGACATTAATCTTTGCACAACACGAGGTCACAAAGATTTTCCACCTATGTTTCTTTTCACAGGTTTTATAATTATAGGTTTTACACTTACAACTATGATTCAACTTGGCTTAATTTCTGCATATAGTTTTACTTTGTTTTGGGGTCTCCCCCACCTTGAGACAAGCCCTCACCATGCAGTTCAGGCTGGCCTACAGATGAACTCAAGAGAACCCTCCTGCCTCACCCTTCTCCAAGTGTGGGGATTCCAGGCATACAATCACCACAGCCAGCCTTTGTTTTTTTTTTTAGACAGAGTCACATGCATATGGTTTAAAATATGTATGCAAACTCATTTTGGGTTGTTGTTTTGTACATATATATCCAACTGCACCTTTTATTAAAATAATTATCTAATCTTTAGATTAACTTTGTACTCTTATCAAATCAGTGGTTCATTGTATGATGAGTCCTTCTCTGGACATTATTCTGTTTATTAAATGACAATACCACAGCCCTGATTACTGTAGCTTTGTAATTGTTGATTTGAAGGTTAATTTTTCAAAGATCTTTGTTCTTTTCAAAACCTGTTCCAGATGCTCTACATATTTGTATTTTTACATGGATTTTAGAATGTCAATTTCTACAAAAGCACAGATGGAATCTTGACTGGAATGATAGTAACTCCGTAACTATCTTAACAATACAAAGGCTTCTGATTCACAAGGATCTATTTCTCCATTTATTTCAGCATTTGGTAATTTCTCTAAGCAATATTTTCTAATTTTCTCATGTTTAGGTCTTTATGTACCTCCCCTGAAATTGAAAGTTTCATTCTTTTGATGCTATGTAAGGAATATATTTTAAATTTTGGTCTGAAACTATTCATGGCTGGTATGTAGAATAAAACTGGCTTTTGTATATTTTTCTTGTATCCTATAGCCTTGTTAAACTCACTAGCTTTGATACAATAGTTTTTTGCAAACTCCATCAGATTTTCTACACAAAAAACAATTCAACTGTACATAAAGACAGTGTTACTTCTTCTTTCCCACTGTGAATGGTAAGGAAATCATTTTGGTCCTGGTCTTGATTTACCTGTAGGGCACTCAGTCTTTCACAAGTACATATGACATTAGTTATAGGTTTTTGGTAGATGTTGTTTGTCAGATTTAAGTAGTGCACTGTACTGAGAATTTATATTAAGAATGGATGTAAAGCCAGCCAGGCCTGTGATACCAGATCCTCAGGATGCTGAGTCAAGAGGATCACAAGGTAAAGGCCAGCCTGAGCAACCTAGCAAGACTCTGACCTGAGGATGTAGCTCAGTGAGAATCCCTTTGTTGGGTTCAATCCCTAGCACTGGAAGAAAACAATAATTACAGTAATTAATTCAAAATTTAAAAATTTTTTTAAAAAAGGACTATTGATGTAGTCCAGTGGTAGAACACTTGACTAATGCCTTACTTTTTCTTGCAGCCAAGATAAAATACTGAACATCTAAAGTTAAAGGAGTAAAGGTTTACTTTGGTTCTGTTTGTAAGGGTTTCAGTCCATAAGCAGCTGGCTCCAAGGCTGGGTGATATGTCAGAAGGCCAACAACACAAGGGAGAAAAAATAGTTTGTGGCATGGAAGGAGGAAGTCAGGAGGCAGCAGGCAGCAAGTGACCAAAGCAGCCTTCTTTCTGTCCCTTCTATTCTATCCAGGATATATACCCCTAGAATGGGCAGCACTCACACCCATGGTGGCCTTCCCCTTATCCACACCCAGAACTGTCCCAAATCAATCAGTGGACTAATTTAGTAATTATGCACCCTTGATCCCAGCAGCATACACCCCAGACCCAGCCACCTCTGAAAAGTCCCACCTATTACTGACTGTATGAGCCTTTGGGGGATAGCTAGACGAGTCATAACATCTAGCATGCACAAGGCCCTGGTTCAATCCCTGGTATTGGGGGTGAGGGTGGAGGGATTAAAACAAAGCTGAAGATTAGCCTAATACATCCAACATCCTGGATTCAATAGCCAGTTCTGCCAAAAAAAAAAAAAGAAGAAGAAAGAAAAAAGAAGGAGAGGTGGTGGCGGCAGCAGCAGCGGCAGCCAAGAGTAGTGGTATAGCCCTATAATCCCAGTACTCTAGAAGGTTGAGGCAGGAGGATCACAAACTCAAACTCAACCTGGCTAATTTTAAGACTTGTGAGATCCTGTCTCAAAATTTTAAAAGAATGGGAAGAGGACAGGAATGAGGATATAGTTCAGTGCTTCGGTACTGGCTTCAATCCCCAATACTAGGGAGAAACAAAAAAAGGATAGTGGTTCTAATTCTGTCAAATTTTTTTTACATATACTGAGATAATCACATTGTTCTTATTTAGTGTGTTAATATGGAAAATTACATTGGTTGCTTACAAATGTTACAGCAACTTTGCATTCTTCAGGTAAAGCTTATTATGTATGACCCTTTTTATACATCACTGGGTTTCACTGACTGAACGTTTGTTTAGAATTGCTACATCTATGTTCATAGGAGAACACTGGTCTATAATTTTCTTATAAAGTCCTCTATCAAGCTTTGTAGACCTAAGATTTTATTTTTCAGATTTTCATTTTTGAAAAATGGTTGGGGCATACTTACAAAGTTCACCAAACCTAATAAAATCGATTTTTGGTCAAGTATGTTTTAAACTCCACAAAAGGATTATTAATATTATATACTGCAAACATAAATAAGTAAAAATAAAATACTTCCTTAAAAATTCCATCTTTGTTTCTCCCCAGTATTGGGGATTGAAACCAGTACCTTAGCAATGAACTACATCCTCATTCCTGTATATCCACTATATCTCCTCCTACCTTGGAAGCACAAGGGCCCAAGTTCAATTCTCAGTACCACAAAAAAAAAAAGAAAAGAAAGAAAAATTCCATCTTTTTATTATTTTTAGTACATTCATTCACATTCAAAATATATCAGTTTTGAAGATAAATGATTATCATACAGTTACTATGGCTATTATTTTTAAGAAAAATCTTTATTGGTACATTTTGGATATACAAAATGTTGACATTCATCATAGGGAATTTGTACCTAGATATGATACTATGGCTAATAACTATAGTAAACTACTGTTAAAAGTTTTAATGGTACTAGAATAGCTTTTCCAAATTCTACTTCATCTTATTTTGAACTGCATGAGGACCCAATAAGTTTTTAAGAGTTAAATCTTCAGCCAGGCTTTTGATGGGGGTGCTGAGACAGGATCTCACTACAACAATTCAGGTTAGTCTTGAACTCACATATGGCCAACGTCAGCTATATAATGAGCTCAAGACCAACCTAGAACTACATAATGAAAACTTGTCTCAATAAATAAATGTATAAAATATAATTACTTCAGTGAGAGTATCACCTTCCCTACCCCTACAAGTCAGTCAGTATTGCTGCCTCAGCCTCCCAAGTAGCTGGGAGTGCAGATGTGTGATGCCTTAACTTTTCTTTGATGTTGGTGGTGGTGTGGTGCTGAGGATTGAACCTAGGACCCCAGGACTGATATAGCTACCTCCCTGGCCCTGCTCTTCCCACCCACCCCCAAGACAGGGTCTCACTAAATTGCTAAACTGTCTGGACTGAGCTTGAACTTGCCATCCTTCTGCCTCCAATTACAGGTATGCGCCATGACACCTGGTTTACCTGTAATTTTTAAAATTAGGTTGAGCCATTTAAAATTGTTATACATCAAAAACAGCAAGATATAAGCAATTTCATTTAATTCAACTTAAATTTACCTGTAAACTTGATTATTTCAGAGTCTTTTGCAGGCAAAAGTCAAGATACCTACCGCAGGTCCCAGAAACACACAAAGAGCAAGAACTGGTCTGAGAGGTCTTCATAAAGACAGCAGCAAAACTGCCCTCACAGATTATAGTCCTCCTCCCAACAGCTACCGCAATTCTACTCCTAGACTATTAAATTTAAATTATTAAACCCAAAAGCTAAGGAAGAACAAAAAAGTCTCTCATTTCTACTCCTGACCTCTTCACTCATTCCTCATTAATCTTTCCCACCAAAGGAATAATGTTTCTGATTGGTATGTAGTGAGACCTTAATCTCTACCAATTTACATTTCTCTAGTGAATGGAGTTGAAGTATTAGGAAGGTGAACAAACACAAAAACAGCATTCCACAGTATGGTGCATCATCTGTAGCCTGTAATTCTTAGGATCGTCCTCTATAAACTTTATGGTATATTCATTTGATCTCTCTTCAACTATGTTCTCCAATTCAGCTGAATACAAATGAAGTTTGGGGCAGTGATTTAGCTAAGGGCATGGCATCTGCCTAGCAAGTGTGGGGTCCTGAATTTGATCCCTGGTACCACAAAATTTAAATTTCTATTTCCAACTGTCTACCTGTTGTGTTTTATTTCTCAATATATTCTAGACTCAGAGGAACAGGTAAATTCTATGATCAATGACCAACCATCACATCTAACTAGATATGCCTAACTGGAGATAATAGTTTTTTGTTTTTGTTTTTGTTTTGAGACAGGGCCTTGCTTTGTAGTCCAGGCTGGCCCTGAGCTCACTATGTAGCCCAGGCAAGCCTCGAACTCAACAATCCTCCTGTCTCTGCTGCCCTGCACTGTGGTGTGTGGTACTGATTGTTGGTGGGCATGAGTCACCACACCCAGCATTGTATGTGGTCACTGGGGATTGAACTCAGGACCTTGCGCTTGCAAGGCAGGCGCCAGAACCACTGAGCTAAATCTCCAGCCCCTGGAGATAATAGTTTTAATAAATATAATGTGTACACAAAAAAAATACAGCCATAAAACATGTATACAGTTTATAAAATATACTACTATGGAGACATGAAAAATTGATGATATAATACCAAGAAAAAATTTAAAAGCAGACATATAATGAAACATCAATGATTTCAAGTGAAAAGTTATGATGTATACATATGCAAAATACAAAATAGTATGCCAAAAAAACAAAGCTATGATAACATAATGAGAATATGGGAAATTTTAATTTTAAAGAATCTTAAAGTTATTGTAATATTTTTCAGTACTTATACCTCAGGAAAAAAGCTGAAAATCTTT
>PVIC010041189.1:0-16341 GCA_004025085.1 Thryonomys swinderianus
AAAAAAAAAAAAAAAAAAAAAAAAAAGAATTCAATTCAAAGAACTGAAGTATTTTACAGAAAATATTCAAAGGGCAAAGGGTGGTAGGGCTAAGTAAAGAAGGGAAATACAAAATTTGATAATTTAAAAAAGAAACAAAGCCCATGTGTATAAGGGGCACAGGGTTGTATGGTAGGGAGGGGAATGGGAAAAAATGAGAATTTCATTTACTGGTACAAACTCTCAATATTGATTGTCATCATGATGTATATATAAATGTACTAATAAAATCAATTTTAAAAATTGAAGTATTTTACAAAGAAGCTTGTTAGCCCTGGGTTCAATTCCTAGCACCACAAAATGAATAAATAAATATATGAAAAAACCAGCAATAGGATACTACTAACTAAACTCTAGAGTGTTATGGGTTTCCAACAGTTTTTGCACTGATATTCTTTTTCTGTTCCAGGATTCAGTCCAGGAAACCCCACTACATTGACTGAACTCATTTCTTTCAATTCAAAGAAACCTGTCTAGAATAACTTCAACCTCAATTTTGTGACTGATGAAGCCCTAGACATAGGTGAATATGTGTTTAGCTATTCCTGATTAAATTACTGATTCCATAAATGGACTGGGGCTCCCCAGGAGACATCTTTATTTACATTTCTGGGCCTTCCATGGCCTCTGTTCTGCATGATGGACTTTAGAGTATAGTAAGCATTTTTAGGGGCTCAATCTCAAGCGAGCACCTTCCTCACTACATGAAAGTGCAAAAGTGAATGTACTTTTAATTTTTTTCATTTCACTGACTAAAACATTAAAACTAAAACTTGGACATGTGATCAATCTGCGTAGTCTCCCAGGGTCCTATGCTGAGAAGGACCTCGTGTTTTTTTTTTTTTTTTTTTTTTTGAGACAGGGTCTCGCTTTGTAGTTCCGGCTGGCTCTGAGCTCACTATGTAGTCCAGGCAAGCCTCGAACTCAGCAATCCTCCTGCCTCTGCCTCCCAAGTGCTGGGATGACAGGCGTGAGCCACCATGCCCGGCACTGTGGTATGTGGTATTGATTGCTGGTGGGCCTGAGCCTCCACGCCCAGCATTGTATGTGGTCACCAGAGATTGAACTCAGGACCTTGCACTTGGGAGGCAGGTGCTGGAACCACTGAGCTAACCCTCTGGCCCAAGGACCTCGTGTTTTATTTAATGCTCTCTCACAATCTTTAAACAACCCTTTGTTGCTTATGAAAACGGGGCTCCGTATTTCATGCTGCTGGGCTCCACAAATCACAAAGGTGGTCCTGTTTGGGGAGGGTTCTCAGAGTAATCTGTACTATTGAGTATCAGAGCTTCCTCTCTTGAAGACACTCTTCTGTCTACTGCACCATAACCCTGACTTGAATTCAACCTTGAAGTCTGCTCCCTTAGTTTTCAAAATATGTACTTCCCTGGCTCTCTATCAATGCCTCAGCACTTCTATGTGGGATTTTTGCTTCAACAACTTAGATTTCTGTTTAAAAAACAAATCTAGGTGGGGATTTAACTCAAGCAGTACCGCGCCAACCTTGGATGCACGAGGGCCCGAGTTCGATCCCTGGCACTGCAATAAATAAATAAATAAATAAATAATAAAATAAAAACAAACCTATCTGAAAACTTACCTGTGGTTTGGGCAAACTGCCCTGCTTATTTGTACTCATAATAATTTCCTGATGGTAGCTATTGCCTCAGCAGCTATACATAGCATATTTATTAAACACGTTTTGAATAAAATAAAACTGCTCTACTTTGTTTCCAAGGCTGGTTAATTAGCTCATGCTGTTGTCAGGACTGAACTGTGAATTATAACTCCATTCCTGAAGGGGAGATATTAATTTTTCTGCAGATACAGAAACATTTGGCTTAGGAGTGTGATTTGAAAATCGCAGAGCACTGCTTTATAGCCAAATAGTCTAAGTAATGCTCAGTGGCCTGGATGGGAGATCCACATTATTCCTGTTGGCCAGAAAACACGATAAAATTGTCCCATGGTTCTTAGACAAGGGTTTCAGCCAAGCAAAGACTTCACTCTTAGCTTTATATGGCCTACAGTAATAAGAATTTGTCTGAAGCAAAGGTCTGGATTGATCTATCCTACTTTAATTTTAACCCTATAAAGACCTGGTTGTATGACAATTGCTTGTCCAGTAGAGTTGGACACAGTCATACTTGCACACTTGCAATTTGTTTGCAAATTTACATTCACAAGAATGGGGGCAGGGGATGAGAGAGGGGGATGTCTTCCTGAGATATTTGGATTGGATGAATGTATCATACCTATGGAAAGGACATGGTTTTTGGGGGGCAGGAGGTGAGCTGTTATGGGTTGAACTGGGTCCTTCTTAATAATTTGTTGAAGTTCTAACCTCCATAACCTAACAATGTGGCTGTGTTTGGAAAATGCCTTTGTGGTTGTAATCAAGTTAAGATGAAGAGATACTGGCTGAGTGGGCCCAGCTCCAGGGTTGTACCCTTGTGAGATGAGGGAATCTGGACGGAGACACGACAGCCATGTGAAACTACAAGCTGAACTTGGAATAGTGCTTTCTATAAGCCAAAGAATGTCAGGGGCTGCTGACGAGTATCCGAGGCTGGAAGAGGAGGAACAGTCTCCTGGGTCTTCTTAGGGAAGCATGATCCTGCTGACATCTTGATTTCAGACGTCTGGTGTCCTGGATGGAAGGAAAATTCTGTTGTTAGAAGCTACCCCGCGTGTAATACTTTCTTATAGTAGCCCTAGAAAACTAATATTGGTAAATGAGAAAAAAGATGAACATTATGTAAGTATAAATGTAAAAGACAGTACTGTGTATAACTTAAATAAGGTGTATTTTATTTTTTCCTATTTAGGTTTATTATAAATATCTGGAGACCAAAAAGACATGTGATCCATGTATCCATGATACATCTGCACATAGCATCTTTGCACACATAAATATATATAAAATTCATATACTTCCTACCTATTCTGTTTCTCATACCATCTCCAAAAAAGAACAGTAAATAATATATGCAGTTTTGCCATATTTCTGTTAAACTTCATATATTACCATGAACATTTGCAATGCCATGAAATGGTCTTTGAAATATTGTAGGTATGCTATAAATATTGTTTATATAAATATATCAAATCCTTCTGTATCGATGTATATAACTTGCTTGACTACCAAGCTTTTAGACATGGTTAAATGGCTTTGATTCCCAAAGTGGCTTTGTATCAGAGATAGCCCTCCCCCACACTTAATAGAGATTTTAGCAAGTGATGATGAGAAAATGTGCCACAGCTGGTCTAGAGTTTGTTAACAAGGCTCCCAGGGGATTCTGGGACAATTTTCCTAGTCTTGCTGCATAGAACAAGGTCTAGGATGATACTTAGACCAGGCTGAGCTGACAGACTGGGGACATTGGCCATGATGAATAGGTTCTTTGTTCATTCCTGAGATTTCTTTACTACTTTGTGGCCAGTAATCAAGCTGGAAATGTGTCCAGAATAGATGAGGGGATCCTGGCAGGGATAAGGCGCTGCCTTGCGCATGTCTACACTGGCTCACCTGCTGAACTAAACCTGTCTGTGTATGGAAGAACAAATAAGTGGAAACTGGGTGCAAGACATGTGTAAAACATCAGCTTCTAATGTGTAAGACATGGACAAGAAATATGATGTGCAATATCACTTCAAGCTATACAATAGCTGGGATCATCTCATGTAGGAAGGGTGAAGAACAACATTTAGTGAAAAGACATTAAACAAATTAAATACACCATGCACTATTTGGAAAGACTGATATATGACTGAAATATACTGTAAATATTTACATTTTAGACATTTATAAAAGTAAGAGACACATTGTCATTAATCCCTCTCAAAACACTTTCTTCTAAAACACCCTGTCATTCTTGCTACTTTTTGAAGCAGTTCCAATAGTTCTCTTTTGTGTCTTTACAAAATATGATTAAAAATACAATGTGTACTACTGCCAAGTGCTATCCAATGGAAAGGCAGCTCACAAAAACACTGTAGAGTGTCCTTGTCCACCTGATTCACCAGATCAGAGCCGTGCAACTTCTGGCACTTCCCCAAATGCAAAATGACCCCGAGAGGTGAACATTTTGAATTGATTCAAGACACTGAGGTAGCCATGGCAGTGGATGAAAAATGTGTGAAGGAACGTAGTACTGAATCTATTACCATCATTATTTAATGTAAATGAAATATGTTCTTGTGCTTCAGTTACACATTCATAAGCCTTTGTTATAAAGTAATAAAAAATGGCATTACAGATTTAGAAGAGAACAAAACCCTATTATGTCAATTTTGGAGTACTTCTCTGTGTCTTTTTCTACATATACACCTTATGTATTTGGATCATGTATTAAAATCTTGCTTTATTCACAAGTGCATTTCTGGGGTACATTGAAATATTTGGCATTCTATATATTTTTTGGTGTACATGTTTGGTATTATGTATTGTATATTTCTTGGTATTTAGTTAGTTTGACATTCCGGGGATAGAACCGAGGGCCTCACGCATGCTAGGCAGGTTCTCTATCACAGAACTCCATCATCAGCTGTAGTTTTAATAGTTAAATGGTATTTAAATTGAAGTATCATGATTCTCTTAACTATTCCTCTAATGTTAGCCATGTTATTTTCAGCTTTCTGTTAGTTTGGTTTTTTACTGCATGAAACTATTAAGCTTATTATTTTTATTCTGCTGATTAATTGAAAATGCTCCCTAACATCTAATTACTGTTCAAATTATATCAGAATATTTATTGGCTTTTATGTACAATGCCTTAGCTATAAAATTTTATATCAGATATTCAGGTTGAGATTCATCTTAATCCTTACCTATGGGCAAACCTTCTAGAGGCAGATCAAAAAATAATTTGGAAAGTGCTGCTTTTCCTTACATTTTAGTGATACCTAGCATAGTAGGATGCAGGCATGCATCCACTTGGCTATAACAACTAGAAAATACAAATAACATAAAATTACCTATAAGAGCTGAAAGGGTCTTTTGATGTGAGGCTGACAACATTACTGAGAACATTGACCAAGGATAGTAATTTACATTACTACTTTGCTATTCTTCTACAGGATAACTCTGCTTTCCTTTGGAGGATAATGGACTGGTGCATAATTTCACATGGTGGTTTGCTAGTATTTCTACACATACTCAGGCCTGTTTCACCTGCCTGAGTTACAACAGCTTATTAGTAGGAATCTGGAAGGAGAGTTAGAGTTCGTTTCTCTGGTCATCTCCGTTCCTGCCAATCATAGGCCCTATGTTTCTGATATGTCCCTTTATTGTGGGTTCTCTTTGGTATTTAGGGGACAATTTTGCAAACACCCTGAAATTTGTAGAATCGCTTGGATTGAGGATTTAAGTACAGTGGACCCTCTATTTATGGCCAGTCTGATTTACAAACCAGTTGGGTTAAGACATGAATTTTAGTTTTAACTTACGACCAGACTCTTGAGCTATGATCTGAGTGCTGATCGGTTGTGCTTCCAGAAAATCTCAGATACCAATTTGACCCTTCAAGAGTTCTGGAAGGAACATGACAACATCTTCTCCTGTGGGATTCACCGAGACACCCCGGGTCGGTGTCTCTCTAAGGACACTGAGATCAGCCGGGGGACAGGAGAGAGACTTGGAAGGCTGAGTAGAGGAGCCTGAGCCTTCACTGGCCAATTTGAGTGACAGCCAGCTCTCAGAAATGAACTGAGTTCATGAGGCAAGGCTCCACTCTCTGCAGCTCTCATCTGTTTGTCAGTTATAAATACTCAGCTATGCCCAGGAGACATAGATCTATCTATATTGCTTGGCTGTTCTCTGTCGCCTTTGGAGCTTATTGAATAAGTTTTGACCTTGTTCTCTTAAGACAGAATTCCTACCACAGACATCTAATAATACTGCAAATATTTTTACCACCTCCTTCTCAGTGATCTCAGCTCACCTCATCATGACACTTCGTAGTTTTAGGTGTTATTGGTCATGAAGTAGGAGTTCTATCCAATCATTTTTATTTAATTATGCCCTGTTTTTAAGATGAAGGGCATAGTTCTTTGTGTTTTATTAGTTCTCAGACAATATCAAAATACCATCCATATATTACCCGCCACCTTACCTTCCCCTTTTCTGATAGAGAACATAAAATATTTCTGGTGCAAAAAGACATCTGTTTTAAACTCAAATAGCAGATGGTACCATTTGAACTTCACAGAAGAAACGGAATGCAGACTCTACAGTTAGAAGTCGTTCAGCAGAGGTTCTATATGTTTGGTGCAGATTGCTTTATACAGGATATAGCTTAAATTGAAATGCTCAAAGACATTATTCATTTAAGTTTCTGCTAGTTCTTTGCTGACATTGAAAACAAGTTTTTGTTCTTTACTCATTAGCTGTCTTCCTCCTCCTCACCCAACAGACTTGCTGGTAATTGGCAATGCAATTGGTATTATGTGAAAAAAGTTAAACAGATGTAGCTCCTACCTCTGTGACTTACATTCTAAAAATAGCACTCCACAAAGCTATTCTGGTGGGAGGAAAATAAAAACACATGGAAGAATATCACAAAAAATGTTATGCCAGCTGTTTCCCCCATCCCTGTTTTCTTCTTCATGAAGTATAATTATATAGTATAATGCTCTAATTTTGTGTGCATAATGAGTTTCCACATTACATACACCCATGTACACTGCACGGTACAAGATCTATTCTCATTCCAGAAGATTCCTTTGCATCCCTTCTCAGTCGGTTCTACTCTTAGCCAGATGGTCACTGTTGAGACTTCTGTCCTCACAGATTCATTTTGTGTGTTCTAACACGTCATATATACATAGAAATGTGGTTTCTTCTGCTGTCTGGGATTCATTCATGTTGTTGCATTATTAGTAATTTGTTCCTCTTTATTGCTTGTATGTCTAAACAGACCATAATTTTTTCCATTTTTCAATTGATGGGGACCTGGTGTTATTTATAGTTCTTGACTATTTTGAGTATTCACAGTGAACAACAATGAACTGTTTTTGAGAATGTGCATGTTTCTTTCTTGAGTCCTTGGAAGCGTATTGGTTGGAGCATGAGGTAGTTTTATGTTAAATTTCTATTAAAAGACTGTTTTATTAATAATATTTATTAAAATATAGACCTATCATTGTAGATTTTCATAGGAAATGAATGAGAGTTTCTGTTGTTCTGAGTTCACACCAGTATTTATTCAATACCATTTTAAATTTCTATTCAAATGAGTTTGGAGTTTTAAAATTAAATTTAGAAACAGCCACTTTAGTGAGTGTTCAGTGGTGTTTTAGTGTGGTTTTTACTTGCATCTATTTGAAATCTAATGTTGTTGAGCATCTTTTCATGCATTATTAGCTATACACATTGTTTTGATGTATTTGTTCAAGTCTTTTGCTCTTGTTTATTGGATTGTCTTCTTTGTAATCAATTATAGGGGTTCTTTACAAATCCTGGATACAAGTTGGCTATATGTATTGTTATTTTTCCCCAAGTCTGAGGCTTGATTTGCCATTTTTAGTGGTATTTTTTGATGAATAGAAGTTTTAAAGTTGTACGAAGTTTCCACTTAGCATTAGTCTCCTTTAATAATAGTGATATTTTTGCATTCTCGAAGGTATTTTCCCACCTGATTTTTCTAGTAACTTTATTGTTAGGCATTTATATTCAGATGTATACCCTACTGTGAAATAATATATGTGTATGTTCCAAAGTTAAAATTCATCTCTTTTTGTATACATATAGTCTTAAACTGTCTGGGCTATTAACCACAAAACAGCATAACCTGGATGAATTAAAAATAATACATTTTTTTCACAGCTGTGGAGATTGGCATTTTGATATCCAATTCTTGGCAGTTTTGGTATCTGATGAGAGCCTGGTGCGTTCTCACTGTAACCTTCCTCAGCACAGAAAGGAAGGGAGCCCTCTGGGATCTCTTTTACAAGGCAGCCAGTAGTACTCATGATGGTTGGCTCCATCATCCCAACTGGATTGTCCCTTGAAGGCCCCTTTCCTAATGCTAGTACCTTGAGGGAGTGGGGTTTTAATATCTGGTGGTGTTAATTTGGTGGGGAGTATGAACACAAATATTTGAACTATAACAGATATCCACTTGTTGAAAATATTTTCCTTTCTCCACTCAGCTTGTTTGGGCCCTTTGCCAAAATCATTTTACTATGGTCTGTGAGTCTGCATGATATTTCAGTGATGTGTTTGTAGATCATAAGCTGATTCCACATTATGTTGATTGCTGTAATTTTGTAATAATTCTTAAAGGCAGGAATATAAATTCTGTAGCTTTGTGTTCTTTTTCAGGAATTCTGGTTCTTTGCATTTCCATGTATGAGGTGTGATAGAAAAACACAGTGAGTGAGTGTTACAAAAGAGACACATCGCTTTTAATCTTTCTTAAAATACCCTCTGTCTGAGCTTTGACCCACCCTTATCCCATCTCTCTTACCACTTTCTGAAGCCCTTCTGCGAGTTCTCTTTCATGAGTTCTTCAGTTGTATTTTTGTGGCCAATTTGATGTTCTGAGTCAGTTCAAAACATCTCCTTTTCGTGGTCATTTTGACTTTGGAAAAGAGCCAGAACACATCCAGTGCCAGATCCAGTGAGTAAGGTAGATGAGGGTACACTATCAAGTTTTTGTGAGCCTGCCTTTCAAAAAATTTTATTAGTACATATTTGTAATTCATACTGTTTACAGTCATCCTGGGGAGTGGTTACACATATATTTTACAGCTCTCTTTTTTTAATCCTCTTCCCATGCCCCTTCTCCTTTCTCTTTCTCTGCTTTCTCAATCACCATTTTTGTATCAATTGATACTATTTGTGTTAGCATATGTTGTGATTTATAATGGTTACCCTGATTAGGGTATTAGATTCCTTTACGTATCATATCTTTATTCCTCTCATTTCTTCCTCTCCTTCCCCTTCTTTTTTTCCCCCTCAGGTCATTTCCCTATGTATGAAATCTGACCCCTTGTCTCTTTCTATCTATCTTTTTATCATTTTCTTTGTTTGTACTTTGTCTCACTCAAATGAGGGATGCCATATGGTATTCAAGATTGTGTTCTGATTTATTTCACTGTATATTATGCTTTCCAGATGTTTCCATTTTTCTACAAATGCCTCAGACTTGTCATTCTTCATAGCTGATTAGTATTCCATTGTATATAGATACCACTTTTCATTTATCCATCACCTGTTAACATCTGTTGATGGGTGTACAGACCACGATAGGTATGCCAGGATTTAGCTATGGTAAGTTGTGCTGCTATCAAACATTGGTATGCATGTATCACTGTAGTATGATGACTTAAGCTCTATAGGGAAGACACCTAGCAGGGGGACTGCTGAGTTGTATTAAATTTCTAGTTTCAATTCTTTGAGAAATACCCATACTGATATCCATGATGGTCTAACTAGTTAGCATCCCCCCCAACAATGTAGAAGAGTCCCTTTTGCACCACAGCCACACCACTATTTTTTATTGTTTGATTTCTTAATGATTACCATTCTTTCCAAAGTAAAATGGAATCTCTCTCTTTTTTTTTTTTTTTTTTTTTTGAGACAGGGTCTCGCTTTGTAGTTCAGGCTGGCCCTGAGCTCACTATGTGGCACAGGCAAACCTCCAACTCAGCAATCCGCCTGTCTCTGCCTCCCGAGTGCTGGGATGACAGGCGTGAGCCACCACGCCCGGCACTGTGGTATGTGGTATTGATTGCTGGTGGGCGTGAGTCTCCACGCCCAGCATTATATGTGGTTACCGGGGATCGAACTCAGGACCTTGAGCTTGTGAGGCAGGCGCCGGAACCACTGAGCAACCCTCGGGCCCGTAAAATGGAATCTTAGTGCTGTTTTAATTTGCATTTTGCTAATGGTCAGAAATGTTGAACATTTTTTATGTATTTGTTTACCATTTGTATTTCTTCCTTTGTGAAGTGTCTGTTCATTTTACTAGCTCATTTTTTGACTGATTCTTTACTTCTAGGTGGTTTCACTTTTTGAGTTCTTCATATATTCTAGATATTGCCTTATGTGTAGCTGGCAAAACTTTTCCCCAAATTGTTTTTGTAGGTTGCTTCTTTACTGATGTAATCTTTTGTCATGCATGAGGTTTTCAAGTCTGATATAATCGCATTTGTTGATTTTTTGCTGTTCTCTCCTGTGCAATTGAGGTTCCATTTAGAAAATCCTCTCTTAAACCTATGTCTTGAAGTGTTTTACGTATTTTTGTCTTCCAGAAGGTTTGTTTCTATATTCATATTTAGAACTTTGATAAATTTTGATTTTAATTTAACATATGGTGAGACGTAAAGATCCATTTTCAATCTTCTACAAACATAACCAGTTTTTCCAGTACCACTTATCAAATAGGCTGTCTTTCCTCCAACATATGCATTGGGACCCTTGTCAAAAATCAAATAGCTGAATGTGTCTGGGGAGATTTCTGTATCCTCAGTTCATTCTATTGGTCCATGTGTCTGTTTTTGTTCCAGTAACATGCTGTTTTTTTCTCATTATTGCTTTGTAGTGTAGCATAAAATCTGTGAGCACCTGAACCTCTATGAGCCTGAGATTCTTTGTCAGTAAGTTGGAGATAACTGTTTGTCTTGTCTACTTGTATGAGTTTAATATAACAGAATACAGTATTTCTCAAACTTAAATAATCCTGTGTGGATAACCCTGTTCCTTTAAAAATTTAAAACAATTTTGGGAAAGATAGTATAAATAAGTCATGAGATATTTAAAAAAATAAAAAGGCACATGATGAAGAACGAGGCTCTCATCCATTTCTGACTTGCATTCACCAACTTCTTTCTCTTCACCAGAGGTAGTCAATGCTACCACCTTTCTTATGTATGCAAAGGTATTCTATTGGAAGTATATATTGATGTTCCTTCCTTTTTGAGAAGCTCAAATGTGACACATTTTTCATACTGATGAGCACCTTGCATTATTAAAAGTTAATCATACACTTGGAGGTTACTTGGATTTTTTTTGAAAGAAAAACTTTCCATGAGCTCTTACTACAGTGAAAGATATGTGAAAAATCTTTGGGGAGAAGGGCTAAGTGTAGATGTGGAAGGGGAGATGATTATGGGAGATTTTGGGAACAGAACAAAAGGAACAGATGCTCTCTGAGGTAGCAAGGCAAGTTTGTTACTTTTGAGATACTAGCGATAGAAAGACCTAGGAATTTCTAAGTAAGTCCACAGAAGATTGTTGTGGGTAGCTTTTAAGATTTTCAAGGTCCTTCAGCAAAGGCTAAAATTGATATTTGCTTTGAAATTCATTGTGTCTTGCTCTGGGACTAAGTCACATGGTATCTAGGTTTTTTTTTTTTTTCTTTTAGACAGGGTCTTGCTTTGTAGTTCAGGCTGGCCCCTGAGCTCACTATGTAGCCCAGGCAAGCCTCGAACTCAGAAATCCTCCTGCCTCTGCCTCCCGAGTGCTGGGATTACAGGTGTGAGCCACCACACCCGGCCTTGTGGTATGCGGTACTGATTGCTCATGGCATTGTTGTATGTGGTTACTGTGGATCGAACCAGTGACCTCGCGCATGCTAGGCAGGCGCCAGAACCACTGAGCTAAATCTCCAGCCCACATGGTATCTAGTTTTTATAGGATTATGCTTAACATATGCAAGCCTAAGTAGGTGTTGACCAACACAAGTAGTTATGGACCAATATGAAAATAGTTTTAAACTAATTAGGAGGCTGAAGTTTTGGTAAAATTAATTTAATAATGTTATATTTAACAGGTGAAGAACATATGAATGACATGGATTACTTGATTTGGCTGTTTATATTTAAAGCAAACTGGACCATTTTGGGGTCATCATAATTATTATTTTTCATAGTTAATAAAAACCTAATTATTAACCCATTTTTTGATGAGCTAGTCTGTTTGAGATTAGTGATAAAAATGTTTCACAAATAATCTTTATCTATATATATTTTTTATTCTATATTTTTGATTTCATTTAATGTGAAATATTATAAGCTGGAATGAAAAAATATATTATACCTTTCTTTTTAATTGAATTTTTTATTGGTACAATTTATATACATCTCAAAATCACATATAACATTGGGAAATTTGTACCAGTATATGCCACAAGTTAATTCTCATTTTTACCCACATCCCTACCCACTCCCCCCTCCTCCCCCCTTTATACATGCTCTTTTGTTTTCTTTCTGTATCATATTTATTCCTTCCCCTCATCACATTCCCACACCAAGTTTCCTTATACCTTTATGTGGTCTGTGAATACAGATGTTTTGACTGTATTGCTGCTATGTGATTGTTATGGTTTACAGCAAGAATGTCCTCAAGGGCCTCAAGTGCTCAGGGTCCAGGCTTTCTGAAGGTAAATGAATTATGCTGGACTAGAGCCCACTTGCTGTTAGGAGGTGGGGTCTGGTCAGAAGAGGTGGACCACTCGAAGGGAATAGCCTTCCTCGGGTTTCCCTCTTTACTCTCTCCTTCCTTCTGCAGAACAGCTTTCTTCCACCACTCCCCTCCACTGTGCCCTCCTGCCTAGGAGCTGACCACTGGTGGAGTAAATGTGAGCCAAAATAAACTTTGCCTTCTTTAACTTGCTGGTGTCTGCTATTGAGTTCCAACAAGGAAGTGCCTAAGAGTGATGTTTCAACTCTTCCACTGTTTCTGTCTTTAAATTACTTAAAAAAATGTTTGTTTCTAAGGTGCCCCACTAGGCTATTTACCATTTTTTATTGTGCAAGTCCAATGCAGCCTCTAGTTTTCATACTAACCCCTTGACAATTATCCTAGTGCATGATTCCATTATATTATGAGGTTTCATTGTTAGATAAAGGTTCAATTTCTGAAAAGCAGATACTTTAGAAACAAAAGTCTTATTCTGTGAACATATCTTTCAAGCATGAATTACTAAATTTTGTCTTTTTTCTAGTACAAGAATTCAGGATGACTTCAAAGGCAGATATGGGTTGACTGCTGTCATTTGAACATTAGGACATGCCAATCCCAAGGAAGCTGAAAATGCTTATTAACACACTATGAGTTAAACATTGTCACTCTGAGAAATCGCTTGGAGGCCAAAGTGATTGAAAAAAAACAAAAACAAAAAAACTCCCAAGAAACCCAAAACCAAAAAGCAGAGACAGAGCTGAAAGTAAAAGACAGCTTCTAGTTTAAGGGGGGAACACTCTGATTATCTACAGTGTGGCTTTATTAAAGCTTTTTATATTGTAATTTAAATGAAAAATATAAAATTAAATGTTTCCCCAAAATCTGAGAGATAGAATGTTTTTCTAGCATATGAACAGCTTTGCCTCATCCTCAGCATTGAAAAATATTTCCCTGCAGACTTTTGAGACTCTTAAAATGTCAAAGGGGGTCCTGAGATGCCATTTAGATAACCTCAGACACAGTATTTTTAAACCACCTCATTCTGTGCTCAGTATTAAGTGTGTATCTATCATTAATGCTATACTTTGAATAAAGGCACTTTAAAATAATTCGTTGTACGTCTACTCATGCATAGTGATGGGAAAGCTTTAATTTTCAGGAAGATTCATAGGCCACTGAATAATTTGGGTACGATGAAATACAAAGGGAGTGGTTTTTGGACAATAGATGCATTTATTTCATATACTTTTGTATCTCTTAACATTGCGCAAAGTGTTGGAAATATAATAATCAAATAAGTAAATGAAAAATACTATTATGATAGCGATGTACCTCCTGAAGGAAGTGGCTGGAATGCAGAGACAGAGAAAACCACTCTGGTGTTAAGAAAGGCCTCTGTGAAGGAAGAGCTCTTTACCCAGTGTAAAATGTGATCTTGCAAATTAAAGGAAAAAATGCTCGGGGGGCCCAAAGTAAGAGATGGATCACACTAAGTGGGGTTAAAGTGGAAAGCGTTGGGGGAGCTAATTTCCAAAATAGACATTTGAGTGTTAGAGATGATTTTTGTGGAGGATAATGGGAGAAGGACTATGGTGTAAATCAGTAAAGTCAGGTAGTGGTAGCTGAAAGGCAGAGAGGGATGATTAGCATATAAATTTTAGGGAATGGACAGATGATGGAGATGGTTTCTAATGCAAAGCTTTATGATGACATATTAGGTAGCATTGGTTCCTAGGAGGTTCATTCAGAGGGTTGAAAAAAATTTTCAAGCCATTCAAAAAGTAGAATGATAGGCTCTCTTGTTTTTTTCTTAGCCTCACCTCTCTGAAAGTCTCATTGTTAGCAATGCTTTTTGTAAAATCTGTCCAAGTTCTCCTGTAATATACTGGGGCTATATGTTCCATGGAACTCATTTATAGAGGAGACATTCATTTTTTGCATGTCAGTATGGAAATAGGTTCCTTTTGTTAGCGATCCCTGTATTCCCCATGGGCTATCAGCTTCTTCTGAATATATTATAGTAGTGATCACATTTTTGAAAGAAAAATATTTTCTCTGCCCATTACTTTCACTTAGGGTTACTACTTTCTGGGTCATGTTTCATCTGTGAACATGAGATTAATTGCACATAGCAATTAAGACATGGTGACCTCCTGAAAATGTCACCTCTAGTATTTATAATCTTTCTCAAACCATAAACATCTTCATTATTAATCCAGCCATGTAACTAAGTGTAATTGAACTAGTAAAGTAGCCCATAGGTCTCATAAAAATCAGCTTTTATAAGCTGGTTATCTTAGTGACAAATGTAATGGCCCAATAAACTCAATGTGTAGAATTTTCTTGAGGTGATATATCATTTACATCATTTTATCTTTTAAATTCTTCCACTCACTGGTTTAGCTGTTACTGAATAAGAAGAGTGCATCATAACATTCGGAATTTTGCAGCTCATAGACACTAAGGGTAAAAGTTTTCATCGAAAAGGATTTTCTCCTTTAACGTATTTTCTAAAATATTTTCCCTACAGATATAATTAATACTCTCAAAAACTGCAACTCTGTGCTATGAATATGAATTCTGATGTTTTAAAATGCATTTGAGATAACTTAAAAGATATGAATATGGATATAAATAGTTATTTACAATGGAGATGAAGTACTTTAGCAATGAAAAAACACAAAGTGGAAGAGACCAAATTTCAACAAGATATTTCAACCAGCGTACTACAGATTTCTGATTCCAGGCATGCCTAAAGCCAATGGAGGCTAGACTGTGGGGTGGTGATGGTGGGAACAGGCATGTGACTAAAGAAACTCCATTGTCCTTTTGCAAACTAGAGGTTTGTCTAAATCAAATTTTGTAAAACCACAATGACTTTTACTTGAAAAAGAGACAAATATAAAAATTAAATTTAAACATTTAAAAAATTACATTAAAATAGGGTGTGGTTTCAGGGAATGTCTAAAGAGCTTCCTCTAGTACCTCCAGTGTCTTAAAATTTCCAATTGTCACATTCTTTTATTTTCTTTCCCATTTAGTCAAAGTTGTGGAATCTCTTTTTTTTTCCCCAAAGAGGTAGAGGAGGTTGGGGATGAAGCCAGTGTAACCCATACTTTGAGTCATTTACTATGAAAGTCTTCCAGTGGATACTTTATAGAAGCTGTGGTTTCCTCACCGACCCTTTAAGTAAGGGTTCAACTTGAGCCATTATCATCAGACCATTTCTCATCCTTAAAAGTTAACTTTTCCTAAGATCTTTGGATGATCCTACCATTTGTCACTTATTCTAAAATGAGGGGGTGATACTTGATAAATCACTCAGCTGGCTTCAGGGAACTTGGGTATGCTCTGCTGTCCAGATGGACAAACAACTTCTTTGAGGTTGTTTACCTTACTGCCTAAACTGATTTTAGATTTTTCTTTGCCAAACTCTTGCTCTATTTTAGGGTTACAAATATAAAACTTGATCTTATGATATGTTCACTGTTTATGAAACCATTTAATAAAATGCAAGCATCGATCTTTTTAAAATGTATTTTAGAAGTGATGGGTATGGCAGAGTAATACTCCATTTTGTAAAAAAAACCACATCTTCTTTATCCACTCTCCAGTTGATGGACATTTGGGTTGTTTCCACGATTGAGCTATCACGAACTGAGCTGCTATGAACAAGGGTGTACATCTGTCTTTCCTCTGCCATAAAGAATGACAAGATCGATCCATTTAGGTGCAAATGGAGACATCTGGAGGATATACTAATAAGTGAAATCAATAGATCACAGATAGACAATTTCCGGATCTTCTCTTTGGTATGAACACCTGTAGATGCAAATGAGTTCTAGAAAGTAGGACAGCTTTTATAGAGTAGAATATTTCTATGGGAAACTTGG
>PVIC010041190.1:0-16341 GCA_004025085.1 Thryonomys swinderianus
AAAGCGAGACCCTGTCTCAAAAAAAAAAAATTAAGACCATGAAAAATGAGTTATGGAGTCAGAGTTCCTATAAAAGAACAGTGTGTGAAGCTGTGAGCATGAATAGAGAAGTGCAGTGGAGACCCCAGAAATTTGGAGGTACCAGGAATGTGGAATATTTGCTGAACAAAGCTGTAGGCAGAAAACACAGCCAGCCCAGAGAGAGACAATGCAGGCTTAAATGAGCAAGATGAAGGAGATGGGGCTTCTCAAGCTCTTTAGAGCCTACATCTCACCCCAACCTGCCCTGGATACTGGACATGCAGTTTAGAATTTAAGGTTTGTCCTGCAGGGTTTAGGTCTTGCTTTCATTCAATTTCTCTCTATTCCCTATGCCTCCCTTTTGTAATAGCAATGTTTACCCTGTGCCATTGTATGCCAGAAGTATTTGACTTTCTTTTTCATTTTTACAGAAGCATAAATCTAATAATTTTCCTTGGGTTTCACAGAAGACTTTGGATTTGTACTTTTCAGCAATGCTGGAACTAAGATTTTGGTGACTGTTAGTGTGAACTTAGTGATGCATAATGAGATGGACATGAGCCTTCATGGGTCCACGGGAGAAATACTGTAGTTCGGATCTAAAATGTTCTCTAGTAGTCTCACATTCAGAGATTGGGCTGGATCAGAAATGGCTGGTCACTAGGGGCACATGGAAGGGTCCAATTCTTATCCCCAGCTCCTCTCTGCTTTCTCTTCTCTCTGTTTGGCATGTGGTGGGCAGCTTTCCTTCACCATGCCTTGCTGTTTCTCTTTGGGGACAACTCATCACGGACTGAATCAACTGAAACCAAGAGTCAAAATAGACCTGTCTTCCCTTAAGTTGTGAGTCTTGTGTATTTTATTCCAGTAAGGAGAAAGTGATGAGCACAGTGAGGAAAGAAAGAATACATGCAGTTTCCTTGTTCAAGCCGTTGACTGTAAAGAGGTAGTGGGTAGCGGGGCCCCTGGGTTTAATTTATATTTTTACAAAATAGTAGACCGTGAGCCTGTTTATATGTTGAGAGGAAAATAATGAAATAGAAGACATGGGAGACAGGATAAATGATGGTAGATGGCTCTGGATGAAGTTAGGGGTTGGAATCCAGAGTGCCAGAATGTGACTTAGCCTTGGCTAAGAGGAGAGACTAAAATAAGAGGGAGGGATAGACGGATTCAGGAGAGTATTTTGTTCTGGAAGATTTGAAATGTTATGCATGACATCTACCTGCTCTCGGAAGTAGAAGGCAAAATTTTCAATTTATAGAGGAAAGGTATCAAGAAATGTGTTAATTTTTTTTTTTTTTTTTTTTTTTTAGACAGGGTCTTGCTTTGTAGTTCAGGCTGGCCCTGTGCTCACTATGTAGCCCAGGCAAGCCTGGAACTCAGCAGTCCTCCCTCTCTCCCCCAAGTGCTGGGATTACAGGCGTGAGCCACCACTCCTGGCACTGTGGTATGTGGCATTGATTGCTGGTGGGCGTGAGTCACCACGCCCAATATCATATCATTGTATGTGGTTACCAGGATCGGATCTAACCAGGGACCTTGCACTTGCTAGGCAGGCTCCGGAAACACTGAGCTAAATCTCCAGCCCACAGTACATATTTTTGAATGATAGAATGGGAGATTCTGTGGGGGTCAAACCCGAAGGTTGCAGAAACGTAACTTCTAGAAAAGGAGGCGATTCTGACTATATAGATGTCCTGCATTTTCAAGTGAGGTTAAAAGTGCTAAAGTAGAAAGTGGGCGATGGGTTAAGAACCAAGGAGATGAAGGAACTATAGGCCAGGATACTGAAGGGACCACGGGACCAGATACTGCCATTAGTCCAGTTACTACTGTTCTACTGGGAAAAAGAACCTTTGTAGATACTGGAAAAGTAGGAGCTTGCAAGCAGGCTGGAGCTAGTATCTTCTGTACTCAGAGGTGAAGAGAAATCAGAGGATACCAGAATGAAACCGATGACTGTAGATCTGACTGTATAGATGCAGGGTTGTGGTCCTCACAGCAGAGAGAAGAAAAAGTCATTCTATGATGTAAATGAAATGATGAGTGTGTAAATAGTTTTAAGTAAATTGCCGTGTGCCCCAAAGAGAGCAATGAGTGCACTGAGATTTGCAATGGGAATCAGGGAACACGTTCTCCATATGTTTCAATAAGTCATTCCTGTGACTAACCAGTCCCAGGCTAAGAGCTAAAAAGCTTCATTTCCAAAGTACTAGGATATTTGCCATCCTCTTTAGTCTACTAGCTTGCCACTGGAACCAAACTATTTCTAAAAGTACTCTGTTTTTCCAGTTCTGTGCCCTTTACTCAGTGTCTTCTAATACTTTTACCTCCCTTCATAATAAATAATATTCTACCAACAAGATCAAATACCACCTCTTCCATCAGATTTCAATCATTTTAACAGGTAAAGGGGACATTTTTTGGTTTTGGGAATTTTATGGACTGATTTTCACTTTGGATGTAGTGTTTGGGACCATATTTCTGATAAAACAAAACAAATTTCCTATTACAAGAGAAAATGTAGACTTGTCAGTAGCAGCTGAAAGTAGAACCATGACTCAAGCTCACAGCAGTATCTGGGAAGAAGAAAAGGAGATACTTAGTCCACTAAACCACTATAACAAAATACCTTAGACTAGGTAGTTTATAAAGAATAGAAATATATTGCTCATAGTTTAGAAGTCTGGGAAGTTCAAGATCAACATTTTGTATCTAGTGAAAGCCCATTTCTCACAAATGGTGTCTTCTGTGTGTCCACACATGGCAAAAGGAGGAAAAAAGCTCACTAGAAATTATTTTATAAGGGCACTGATCCTACTGGTAAGGATGAAGCCTTTATAACTGAATCTCTTCTCATAATCTTCACCTCCAAATACTATCTCATTGAGGATGGATTCCAGCATATGAATTTTGGAGGGTACCACATTCAGACCTTAGCATAGTGATGGTGATCCTTTTAGATACCAAGTGTCCAAACTGCAACCCAAAACCCATTATGTGTTGCAAAGTGGAATATTGCAATTCAACTTGAATATCCATTGCTTGGCTGCTGAAAGGACTTGGCTTGTGTGCTGACAGAGAGTTCCATAGATTTGTCACCATTGCCTTAGCAGGAAGGACAGAGGAAAAAAAGGATGAGAAGGAAGGAGAGAAAGGAAGTTCAGAAAGAAAGAAAAAGAGAACAAAAAGAGGAAGAGAAGGGGGCCTAGCATTCACTTAAAGTGGTTAAAACTTAGATGCGTTCTAGGCCAGAACTCACTGATTAGATGAGATTAGTGAGGATGGAGATAGTGAAGGACTAAGGCACTAGTCTTGAAGTCGTCTTTGCACATTAGCAACACAGGCAACTGGCAAAAGAATAGTTTGGTGTAGTCTGGAGAACTGGGCCACCATTAAAATGGGCACATAAGGTTTTTGGGTTCTCATTTCCCTCATGTAGAAAATGGTGTTGTTTCAGTCTTTCCTCTTTGTGCATTATTTGGTACATTTTTTTCATTTGAATTCTTTACTGGTACATTTTATATATAGCTCATAATCACACTCGACATTGGGGAATTTGTACCAGTATATGACACAAGTTAATTATCATTTTTACCCATATCCTTACCCACCCTCCCAACCCCCACCCCTTGTATACATGTTCTTTCTTTTTCTTTTCAAATCGTGTTTACTCTTTCCCCCCATTACTTTCCCCTACCACATACACTCCTATGATATATTCAGATACAGTCATTTTAAATGCCCAGAGTAGCTTTCATTGATCTATCAGAGAATCTCTGTCCTAAATGCTATAGGGGAGGCCACCCTGAAAGGACTCCCTTGAAGTGTGTACTTTTCCAAGACCTTATAGCAAATGGGACAGTTGAAGTTGACTTCTAATCCCTAAAGACCTTTTCTACAGGGATAGTGGGCAAGGTCTGGGTTTTGGTCCTGGACATATCACCCCTCAGGAGCCCGGATTGAAAGAAAGTTAGAAAAGAGTTTGATATACCTAGTATGAAGCCCTCTGTGTTTACTGTTATTCAGCTCTTATGATTGTTGGAGATCAACAGTTTCACGATTCTCCATAGTGTTTAAGAGTGAAAAAATGGAAGCTTGATTAGGTGATACCATGCAAATGTCTAGTTTTTACCTTCTCTTCTAATGTATCTTAGAAACTAGTGTTTAGGGAAATTTAGAGGAATGGCAGAGGAGAGAGACAAGTTAGGATCACATTCTTTGCCTCCCTTTGACCATGACAGGAAAGCATGATTTAAGGGGTTGTCGAGGCAGCATGCAGCAAGAACTCTAAACATCTAAAGTGCTTCCTGGAACAGATTATATGGGACTGTACTCTACCTTCTCAGGTCATAACTCTCTCACTATTCATCCACATCCTTACTCACAGGTGCACTTCCTGTCAGATGGTTCTTACTCCCAAACTCTGGAATTACCCCCCCCCTTCCTCCTCCAGCCTAGGGATGATATCCTGGTTGGATTCTGTGATGTATGTAACAAAATTCTTCTTTGCATTAAATTTCCTGTTAGAAATACTTGGTTGGTTGTTTTCCCATTTGATCTTGACTATACGCTGATCTGGTGGAAATGCAGCCCACAATTTAATGTGTAAATGAATGAGAAGCTCCTTGATCATTAGATTCAAAGTAACAAGAGGTAAGGGAAGGGCCAGATAAATAAAGAGGCACAGGGCTGGGCACCTACTTGGATTCTTCATGATCATGCTTCCAGGGCAACAAGGGGAACTTGTTGGGGGAAGTACAGCCACTGAGTTGGTTTTCTTTGATTTTTTTTTAATGGCCAAAGCTCTTACATCTATCAGATGCTGGACAAGTACCATCCTACCTTGGCCAAGCAGATAGTTTTCCCCCAGTGAGCCCCCACCTCCACCCCCACCCCAGAGACAGTAGGCACCAGGGCTTATTTTGTTGAGAATTTTATTATGGAGAATTACATGGGAGAGCAGCTCAAGTGGATAGAACTTTAGTGTTCTCCAGCTACCTGGATCTTCAAATGGTTCTTGGAAGCATCATAGACTCTTTGGAATACTGCAAGATTACAGCTGGTGTTTGAGGTAGCTGATCAATGTGGAAGGAATATCCAGCTGGTCGATGGCTTGTGACTGGCTGGCCTGGTGCAGGGCTCTGCGGATAGCTAAACGAGCCTGGGATAGGAGCGACTGTGGAGTGGCTACAGTAAGGAAAAAGAGATCATGAGGAGCATTTCTTGATATGATTCTCCTACAAAAGGCTACATTCACCTTATACCAGATACTACAGCTCTAATGTCCTTTCCCTTCTACAAAACGTTCCTCACTGCATGGTACCAGTGGAGTTGTACTGAGAGCCAGCACGGGATTGCTCAAGGCCACAAAAACAGTCATTGGCAAGGCCAGAAATTAAGCAAGTGCTTCTTCCCACCCACCTCATTTTAGTGACTCTATCCCTAACATGAAGTCTATAACATTTTCTCTAATGAGGCAAAGGAGAGAGAAGGGTAGACCTTTCTCCAGTTCACCTCATAGAAATGGCTTGAAGTGCTTGGACCTACAAACTGGGGGTCCTGTGGGACTTGCTTACCACTCACCTCTGGCTTGTAGGAGCAGTGCAACACCTTTATCATCTTTCAAAGCCATGTCCAGAGGGAGAGATGGAAGGTAGATGTTAGCACCAAAATCAATTAACAGCTGGATGTACTCTGGCTCACAGTGGTGGTGGAGGCAGACTTCAAGGAGGGTGCGGAGCTGGGGAACATGAGCTAGAAGGCCCTTATCGGTGCAGTTGTAGTCAGGATCTGCCCCATGGAGCAAAAGCAGGCGAAAACAGTCAAGGTGCCCATAGACTGCAGCCAAATAGAGGGGACCAGAACATAAAGCTATGTTTGATGCCCACATTGGTAGTTTAGCCTTGACATTGGGCTCTGCTCCATGACCTAGTAGCTCCTGCAAGATGGCAACAGAACCATCACGGGCAGCTGTGAGCACAGGGGAGCAGTTGTTGTAGATGCTACCACCAGGACAGGCACCAGCTTCCAAAAGCACACGCACACAGTCTAGATGGCCATGACTGACAGCAGTGAAAAGTGGTGTCTGCGCTTTGACATCCAGGCTGTCAACATCAGCACCATGAGCTAGGAGGACCTGCAAACAGCTCAAGTGGCCATAAGAAGCGGCCAAGCGCAAAGGTGTACCAGGGACACCCCAGCCACTCCTGCTGTTAATGAAACGTTTGTAACGCTCCTGGCGTAGAAGCTGATCCAAGGTGTAAGAGTCGTTGTCATATACTGCTTGATTGAGAGCTTGCTTCTCCCCAGTGTCAGTTTCCTCCTCTTCAGGCTGCAGGAGGGAGAGGATCTTGGTGATGTCCATGAGGTTCATCTTGGCTGACTACAGCAGGTGTACTCTCATTATAAGGAGGATGGTCCGCCAAATCTGTGGCGAACAAAAGAAAGAGAAGAGACTGAAGGTCCTTTTCAAAGATCTGGAACGCTATCTTCTACTTGAACCTGTGTTCCCTGCCCATCACCGTCAGGCTACTCATCCATGGAGAGTGTGCTTCTCTCGTGCCTATCTTACTTCAGGCCCCAGGGACAACTGTCAAAACAGGTGAGGCTGTTTTATAGGTTGGTGTTTTTATATATGCTGCTCTACCTGCCCCTGAAACTCTTACTTTCGGCATGTCTTTCCCGGTTTCATCCAGCTTTGGAATTCTAAAATAAATACATAAATAAATAAAAATCACAACTAAATTTCAGCTGTGAGTTTTCAGTGCATTTCCACCTATCTGTGCTCCATTCAAAAAATAAACTCCAGGGTAAGGACTCTATTAATCTTGCATTCTTTTACCTCCAGTAGATCTTACATCATAGCTGAGGACTTGGTAGATCCATTTTACTCAGTTTTGTACATGAGGATTAAAGAGGTGACTTGAGTTTAGCAGTCGCTGGGCTAATAAGAAGGTGGGTTGAAGTGTCCAGCTTGTAAGCCTGACCATTTCAACCTCAGTTTCACAGGGCAAACCCTCACCTTCACATCTCTCCCTTTTAGGTGAAGTTCACCTTCACAGCTCCCGTATCTGATGAAATCTCTTGGGTTTTCTGTAGCCTTCTCTCAGACTCAGACCTCATGTTTAAGAATACAGGTAATCAGAAAGTGGGTGGTGAATGACATTTACTGATTAAATCAAGGGTTATATTACAAAGCGCATACTTAAAGTGAAAGAAAGGCAAGTCGATGGCATGAAACAGCTGAAGTTTCCAGAGCAGGTTTTCCTCTCTGATGTAACCGGTTTGCCCTCTAGAACCACAATAAACCAGAGACGTCCCCAATTTCCAGTATCTCCTCATAACTTACTGGCCCCCATTCTTCTGTTTCAAGCTCTTCCTCATTGTCTCTGCACAATCCAGGCAGGAACCTTGAGTCCAGCCTCAGCTCTTCTCTCCTCATGATCCTCAGGGCCCACAGGATCACTCATGACTAAAGGACTGGCTTAATTTATCCACTGAGTTTACTAGTCCTATTCTTAGGTCTCCAAAATAAAGTTCACCCGCCTCATGATGTTATCAGTGTGATCTGGTAGGTTTTTCAGCTTAGATCTCCCTATTCATCCATCTCCTGCAGCCAAGATCTCGGAGCCACATATCTCCTTTTATTCACTGCCTCCCCCCACACCTCTTTGTTAAGCAGGTGATTTCAGGTTATCACCTCATAAAAGGAAACTTTGAGGTGGGTGCGGCCACCCTCAGCTCTAGGCCCCTACGCACTTTAGGTCAGCATGTGCTGCATATATGGTCCAATTATTTGTCCATTTTGGGCTACAACTGGCATAAGATTTGTGGCTCATCACCCCCTAGTTCCTAATGAGTAAGCTTTGTTGGGCAAGTCACTTCCCTTTTTCAAAACTCACTTTTCTCATCTACTAGACAGAAAAAAAAATAGTCTATGTTTCATGAGTTTGGTAGGAGAAAGAAAACTAGCCATATATGAGATCTTCAAGGTAAGTTTCTTTTGTGTGTATCTTCAATCCCCTCATTTTGCTTCTCCTCTAAAATTGTTTTAGAAACCAAAACAAAATTTCTAGTATTTTGCTTCATTTCTATAGCTACCTTTCTCTTCATCTTTCCTTCTTTTTTGTGGCACTGGGGGATGAACCCAGAGCTTTTACACTGAGCTAAATTGCCAACCCTTATATTTTTCCCTTCTGAAATAAGATCTCACTAAGTTGCCCAGGCTAGGCTCAAACTCATGATCTTCATGCCTCAGTCTCCCAGGCATGCATACCAGGCCATCTTTCCATTTGTTACCAAATGTACCATTTATCTACTAGCTACTTTCCTACTCTGCATTTAAGTCTCCTCATTGTGCTTCTATCTACCCTCAGTCATACCAAGACAGGTCATCTGTGTGGTTAAATACAGTGAATGTTTCTTGATCTGATCTCTCCTTTGCTGATTTTGCTGGGATGTATCCCTACTGACCACTCCTTCCTTCCTACAAGCTCCTCCTTCATCTTCCTGCCCTGTACCCCGTCCTGATTTTTCTCCTCACCCATTTTCCCCCAGAATATATATACATTCACCTTGTTCTCATCTCTGTCCAGTTTGCTTCAGTTCCAGAACTTTAGCTCGCACCTTTATTCTGATATTTTGAGACCCTCACCCCTGCTCTCTCTTGAGCTCCAGGCATGTATCCACTTAGTTTCTACAGTTACTTCAAGGTTAGAAATATCGAGCCACTAAGAGCAGCAGCAACAGCAGCAGCAGCAAACTTAATCCATATGTATGTTTCTCATCATCTACAAAGGTCAACCCATCTAAAACCACAAGGCCCATCTCAGTTCCTTACTTCTTGTCTCACTCCCATCAGACTCGCTAATTTTTGTGGGCTTTACTTCCTAGAAACATCTCTAGGCTATCCATCCGCCTCAGACTTATATCTATTGCCAATACATTATCTAGACTTACTATGTTTTTCCTCAACAGGTACAATAGTTTTCTAGAGAGTTTCCCTTTTAGATATGTCCTCCATATTGCAACTGAAGTAATAATTTAAAAATATAAATCTGGCCTCGAGGTGCATCCATTTGAGGCCATACTCATAAGTGAAATAAATAAGACACACATCTGTAAATACCATATCGCTTCTCTAGAGTGAGAAACTCAAGGTATAAATGAAGTAAAAAATGTATAATAGGTATTGTGAAATAGGGGGAAAAAAGTCTTTAAAGGGGAGGAGAACCAGGGAAGGGGGCAGTGAAAAGCAAAGAAGGGAAAGAAAGGTAAAAATAAAAACAAAGCTGATGTACATAGAGGGTATGGAGGAGTTGAAGGGAAGGCCAAGGAATTGAGATATATCAAGGCCTAGAATTCGGCTCAGTGGTTCTGACACCTCCCTTGTAAGCACAAGGCCCTGAGTTTCATTCCTGGCACCAAAAAGGAGAAGAAGGAAAAGATATATTATGTACAGGTACAAATTCTCAATGATGAATGTAATCATAATGTATACCTAAAGTGTACTAATAAAATCAATATAAATAAATAAACCAATAAAAATATAAATCTGGTCTACTGCACCAATCTGCTGCTTCACATCCCTTAATAGCTACTCTCTTTTCAGGGTATAGTAAGCTCACAGATCTAGCTAATCTCTCCAGTCTCATTTCCTATTAATTTTCTATTTATATTCTGAAGTCCAGTGATAAGAAAATAGTAGTTTTCTGTGTACTTTGTGTTTCTTTCTGCCAAATATATTTCTTTCTACTGAGTTAATTGCTCCAGAGCATGAGCTCTTATAGTACTCTCTGTGTCATCACACTGTATAGTAACCTCTCTGCAGGTTTGTTTGGCCCCCACTCCAGATGGAGCTGCCATATGGTATAGTGTTAACCACTGCCTGTCTTCTTCAATCCCAACGGTACCATTTAGTAGCTGTGTGACCTAGGGCAGGTTAGTTAATCTCTCCATGCCTGTTCCTTCATCTTTAAAGGGAGGATAATAGTACCTCCCTTGGAGTACTGTTGTTAGGACTGGATACATTAATACATAGCAGTTGCTTAGAGTAAGGTCTGTGTGTATTTCTCAATTATTTTTACTATAATGATCAATGCTTAGGGTCTTTGATTTCTATGACTACTGCTCCTTACTTAATGCTCTATAACTTCATGGCTACAATAGAACTTGTGGATAATTTAATATAATCTCTCTAAGTCAGAGATGGGTAAAGCAAGGCTCATAGGGGTACTAACTACATTGTTAAGGCCACATGGCTGTAATTGTCATATGCCTCATTTTTAGGAACCTAGAATACATTTATAAACTTGTGGATTTCAAAGGTATTTAATGTGGTACAAATGGCAATGACAACTTCACTTTTTGTGTGGTGGAAACTAAAGCCAAAGAAAGAGAGGGAGCCAGGAGCATCAAAGCAGTACCAGAACCAAACACAGACACAGGATACACATTTCCTTACTTCCCATCCTGTTCTTTCTACTGAAACATTAAAAAACAAAAACAACAACAACAAAAAAAACATACCCTTCTCCTTGCTTCAAAGTGAGTTACACCACAGCTTCCAAGACCATCAGGTTTTGAGTGTCATGCTGAATTTTATGGACTTTGGTAATGGAAGATTCTTATACAGTTCATTTCTCTGACAGTCGGTAAGAATTATTTTCTGCCTAGTATATTTTGCTGACTCAGAGCTAGGTAGATGAAGAACGCAGGGAGCTGTGGAGGGAAATGGTGAAGCTTTCATCTAGGTTATTTTTGTGAGCCCACACCAAAACTCAGATGAACCTCCAGAAGGAAATCAAGCCAGGGCTTCCTGAAGTTTTGGAATTTGAATGAATGCTACCTCCATTAAATGTGGGCAAGAGAACCCAGCTCATCTACCATCTATCTTCACCTTGTTGTAATTTATTAATCAAAGAGTTTTATGTGCCTCCTGGGTACCAAAAGCCAGCTCCTGATTTGCTAAATTTCAGGGAATTTCAACCTTGTTTGGTGATTTCGACCCCAGTGAAGTCTGTGGATACATCTCCTTATATTTTTAGTACATGAAAATACATAGGATCAAAGGAAATCAATTACATTAAAACACTGCTGTCAAAATATTTTAAAACTGCACTGTAGAGTTATAGCCTTTATAATAAACTCATTAAATAAAAAGATCTAATAATTTCTAAGTGGCAATGAGTGTAAATGACATTTCTAGAACTCTGTCACACTGTAACACGATATGAAATGTCTGATTTCTTCTTGTTACCAAGTTACATGAAGCGGTAATAGTATGGCCATTTGCTGCCTGAATTCATTCTTGAGAGAAATAGTAAATTTAAATTAAGGTTAAACGGAAAAAATCTGTTGGCTCTTCTGTTTCTGGACCCTTCAT
Source organism: Thryonomys swinderianus (assembly GCA_004025085.1). Lineage (NCBI taxonomy): Eukaryota > Metazoa > Chordata > Mammalia > Rodentia > Thryonomyidae > Thryonomys > Thryonomys swinderianus. The sequence continues at coordinate 11,411 of PVIC010041190.1, forward strand.
ATTTTATCTGAGGCCTTCTTGGGATCTACAAATCTAGGTTACGGACTCCTGTAGGAAAGTGGCTGGTTTCTGTGGGACCTAGAACACTCCTTCAGGCTTTAGTAAACGAATTCTCACTCTCACCTTTGTCTTCCCACCCTGAGGAGCACTGCCATTGTGTTTTAAACCCACTTTGTCTGCATACTCCTCCCACCGATTTGCAACACAATGTAAAAACAAAGACAAACATTTACCCTCCATGTAATGTGTAATTGAAAATGCCCTTAGGTCAGTCCGTATAGATCAGAGGGCCTAGGTGGGCACACTTTCTGGGGACAGACAAGACAGGAAGCTGAGAGGTTTCCCTTCTCCCAAGTGCTCCCAGGTCCCAGACTCAGCACTAACAGCTAAACTCACTCTTCCCTGACAGACTCGTGTCTTTTGTCCACATACTTACAGGACTTCAGGCTGAGGCTGCTCTGAGCCGGGTCGCTGCCTCTACCCCTCTGTAAAGCACTCAGGCCCTGGTGGGCCCTCTGCAGGGATCCCCTCTGCAGGGAGCCCGTACCGCTCCAGGCTGGAGCAGGTGAGGCCCCACTTTCCACTGTTAACAACCAAGCAGACAGGCTAGGCCTCAGCCCCTAGGCTGACTTGATCCAGGGGGCTAATTTTAGGCTACCCTCCACCCCTCCTTCTCTCAGGCCGTGTTATCTTACCAGTGTCATTCTGGGAGCTGTCCCGGGGAGAGGAGGGGGCTGCCCCCAGGGAAATCCTGGAAGGACTGAAAAATAAACAGGTGCCCAGCCAGGTAGAAGGCTAGGGTTACTACTCCCCATTTGTCCTTGCACATCCTGCTCTACCACTCAAATGGGCACCAAGGTGACACCCCTGAGCTAACGCTATTCCAACCTCACCCCTACCCATAATGGGCCTGAGAATGCCCAGAGTCTCTTAGCACAATTTCTTCTGAGCTGGCACCTCTTTCATTTGTCCACCGAACTGAAATTTTCTGGATTATATTTTGGCTTCCTTAGGACCCAGCAACATGCTGCCTTCCCCTCTGCCAACTCTCTGCAGTGACAAGCAGGGTGGGAAGAAGCTCTATGCTGGAATGTAATATCAGTCAGCTTTTACCAATAAACTCAATTTAAAAAAAAGAAGGTCTTGATCTTTTATAAAAATCTCCGTAGTCAGGTTGGAGATTTAGTTCAGAGGTTCTGGTGCCTGCCTAGCAATTGCAAGGCCCCTGGTTCAATCCCCAGTAACCACATACCACAGTGCCGGGCATGGTGGCTCACGTATGTAATCCCAGCACTCGGGAGGCAGAGGCAGGAGGATTGCTGAGTACGAGGCTTGCCTGGGCTACATAGTGAGCTCAGGGCCAGCCTGAACTACAAAGCAAGACCCTGTCTCAAAAAAAAAAAAAAAGAAAAAGAAAAAATCCATGGTCAATTCACCCACCAAGCTTAGCCTGAAGAAAATGCCCACAGTGTCCCACTTTTCTCAGCCCTGAAGTATCACTATTAGATTAATATCAGCACTGGAAAGTTTGTCAAAAGGTCATCTCTTCAGTCCTTTTTTTTTTTTTTCCAAATCTCTCTTGTTTCTTTCAAATGAGGGAAGTGGTAAGAAAAGACCTTTATAAATAGTCGCAGTGTATATTTGAGAGGCCACATAAAATGAAACTGGGAATCAGTCTTCTGCCTCACTCTGGGGTGAAAAGGCAGCCAGCCCAGCTTTCAGCACAGAATCCACACTAGTCTGACCACATCTGGGAAACTACAAAGCAGCCAGTAAGTACAACTTCTAGACGTAGGTAGAACACAGAAAAAACAAAAAAAGAAAGACAAGGTATCTTTTTAAAAGTTCATTGTATTAGTAAAAATATACATAGAAGCAATTCTGCTTCACGGAATGAAAACATACCAGAATTAAAAGCTGCTCTGGATATATTTGGTTATTCTTTATTCTTTACAGGGGGCTGTTTCATGCTTCTGTTTCTTTGTATCCCCATGAAAACTAATTATGCTGAGTTTTCACGTGGTAGGCGTCAGTCTACACAAAACACTGATCTCATTACTTTGGAGCACTTCTCTTTGTCTTTCTAATCACCAGGAAAGAGAATATTTCAGTGCACAAAAACAAAAATCCAGTCAGGAAACCAAAGATGTAGTAGGATAAAGTACTAAGATTTCTTTTTCCCATGATTAGTTTAGTGTTAGAATTTGCACATTAAAAGGGAATGTCCACATTTCTTAGACATATTCAATGGCTTTGGCTTAAATGCTTCCATTAATAAGGCAATTGCTCCATCCAGAAGTAACACATCTTTATATATATATATATATATATATATATATATATATGCTTTGTTAATTGGTGCATACTATAGTACAGAATAATGAGATTTATATTTTATAAAGAGCATATCTTATTCATTTCTGGGCAGCTCTGCTAGTCCTTTCTGCTAAGCTCATGTCTTCATCTACAAAGTACCCCTGAGTGGATTCTATCCTCCCCTTAACCTTGGGACCCCAGTGATCATAGCCACTTTCACCACCTCAGAACAGAGTTTTAAGCATCTGAACCATGATATTTTATCCTCCATGTCCCCTTATCTCAGGGAAAACAACTACTTCAACTCTTTCTTTCAAGCTGGCATCCTTTCAGTCTACCGTAAAGTGAGTTGTCGTGCAGCCTGCTTCCACACTGATGTCGCCTGGGAATTCACAGGAGGCCAGATGACTCCTTTTAAGCCTGTCAGTGTCTCGTCAATCAGTGACTCTGATTACCAGGAATATCACAAGCTTATCAAGCCAGGTGTGACAGTGCAGCCTCGAAAGCCAGCATTCAGAAGGCTGAATTAGTAGGAACGCCAAGTCAAGGGAGCCCAGCTGGAGCACTTCAGTGACTCAGTGAGCTGCTGTCTCAAAATAAAAAGTAAAAAAAAAAAAAAAAAAAAGTTGAGGATGTAACTCTGTGTGAAGGTTCTGGCTTCAGTCCCCAGTGATGCCAAAAAAGAAAAATTAAAGAAAAGAAAAAAAAAAAGAAAGCATATTAACTTCAGTTTAGTTTGAGTCAGTGGCTTATAGCTGTTTACTGTCAGAGGACTTGTGGGAGGCTGATTAGTAGTCAATAAATAAGATACTTTGATGGTGAAAGCAACAGAGTAAGGTATTATTCCTGAAAAAAAGTATTTGAAGAACTTCTACTGTGCATTTTATTCAGATAATTCTAGTTTTACATATAATTGTAACATTAATGTAGAGTCTCTATGCACCCTTCACCCATATTACACGGGACATTACAATATTATCGCAAATCTGATACTGGCACTGACAAAATCCATTTAATTCAGATTTACATTAACTAACACTCAATTGTGCATGTGTGTGTTCATTTCTACACAAGTTTTTTACATGTATGTTCTTAGGTATACATACCACTTTAAGTAATACAGAGAATGGTCCTATCCCACGAAGGGGACCTTGTATTACCCTTTCACGTGGTAGGCGTCAGTCTACACAAAACACTGATCTCATTACTTTGGAGCACTTCCCCAAAGGTAATACCTTGTATTACCCTTTCATAGCCACGTTTACTTCTTTCCACTCCTTTCACTTTGGTGCCTAACCCACTAGAAAGCTCTAATCTGTTCTCCCATTCTGCTGCTTGAAATTAATGAACGAAACCAATATAAATTATAGTCTTTGGGATTTTTTTTCATTCAGCATACTCTTGAGATTCATCCATCTGAAGTGTTGTGTATATCATGCTTCTTTTCTTTTATGGTTGAGTAGAATTCATGGGATGTATGTAGCACAATTTACTGACTCCTTGAAAGACACCTAGGTTGTACCTAGTATTTGACTAATAGGAATAAAGCTGCTATAAATGTATATGTACAGGTCGTTAACTTTGTACTTTTATAGTAGGCCTTACTATTGGGTAGGATGAGTCCTCCCATTTTACTGTTCAGTTTCAAGATGATTTTAGCTTTGTAGACTTTATGCATTTTTATAAAAAGTTTTTAAATAAGATAGTCTATACCTTCAAATATTTGAGAACTGACACAGTTTCTTTTCATAATAGGTGCAGCATTTTACTCTTCCATCAATGATTTATGAAAGTTCTAAATTCACCACACCTTAGTCTACACTTCTATTCCTTGTTTTTTGTTATAGCCATCTCAGTAAGTGTGAAATAGCATTTGATTATGCTTTTTATTTTCCCTTCTATAATTACTAATGAAGTTGAACATCTTTTCATGTGTCTGTTGTTCATTTATGTATCTTTCTGATACATAAATAGGTAGGTCTATTCGAGTAGCATCTTTTTGTATTGAGGAAGGTTTGTTAGCTGGTTTATACTTCAAAAAGCACAAGTAAAGGTAGGTGCACAGAGAGCTACTGGCAGTATCTCAGATGTGAAACAATATTACCATGTTAGCAATATTACTCTGTTTTACAGAGACCACTCATGCCCACTCCTAGGTCACTATATGCTGAAATCGAACCATTTGGAGTATGACATTGCACTAATGCTATATTATACATGGAGTATAGGCTTACATAAAACAGATAAGTGGAGCATTAAACACTAAAAGCACTAGTAAAAAATGGCAAAATATTATTTTATTAACTATTAAATACTAGTTATATAATGGAATAGTCATAAAAATAGCAAACTTTGAGGGCCGGAGATTTAGCTCAGTGGTTCCAGCCTCTGGCCTGCCTCACAAGCGCAAGGTCCTGAGTTCAATCCCCGATGACCACATACAATGCTGGGCGTGGAGACTCACACCCACCAGCCATCAATACCACATACCACAGTGCCGGGCGTGGTGGCTCACACCTGTCATCCCAGCACTCAGGAGGCAGAGGCAGGAGGATTGCTGAGTTCCAGGCTTGCCTGGCTACATAGTGAGCTCAGGGCCAGCCTGAAGTACAAAG
>PVIC010041192.1:6267-16417 GCA_004025085.1 Thryonomys swinderianus
TCAGGCTGGCCCTGAGCTCACTATGGTGCCCAGGCAAGCCGCCGCGAACTCAGCAATCCTCCCGTCTCTGCCTCCCGAGTGCTGGGATTACAGGCGTGAGCCACCACGCCCAGCATTATATGTGGTAACCGGGGATCGAACTCAGGTCCTTACGCTTGCGAGGCAGGCGCCGGAACCACTGAGCTAACCCTCCGGTCCTGTCTCACTACTTTTATTGGAACCAGATCCTTCATCAAATACATATGTTAAATTTTTTGTAAAAAAATTTGGAAATGGGAAATGAATCAAATTCAGTAGTTAGGTTCAATGCTGACCGTAGAGGCTAATTTGATTTGGTTTTAAGGCTGAGCATTTAACTTAAGTGGTACCATGCGTACCTGGATTTTGTTTTCATCCAATTAAAGTTGCAACCAGAGTCATGGAAAGAATTACGTTCTTGAACCGAGGGACCACTGTACATATATTTACTTCATTGCCTATATGGGAATATTTTCCTGGGGCTCTTTCTAGAAAGAGTTTGGGAGAGTATGAATGAACGTGTGTATGCATGTGTGGTATATAAATATATACATATAGATATTTAAGAGAAAAACATATGGAAATAGTATCACTGATGCAATTCCATAACAACATTTAAGGAGAGGAGGGGTGAACTCATGCCTTTGACACTTTCTCATATCATGGAGACACTGCCATCATTGATTTCGGAGTGGATACCCTCCTGGCCCCAGCCCTGGGCATCTGGATGCTTCTTATTTGACTTCACTGACCAACACCGGTGGCACAAGTCCTGCCCGAGGGTTCAGCAATGGAAATTTGTGGTTAATCTGGAGTAGGAATTTTGCTGGGTATCCCTTGAAGCTGGCTTTGTTACAAAGCTGACTTTTGTTTTCCCCAAAGTTGCAAAAGAAGTCAAACAGAGCTAGTTTGAATTTGCACCCTATGTAATTCTCATTTGCCATATTCATTCCATTTTCCAGCCTGGGATGGAAGGACTGTTTGACCTATTAAAATGAAGCAGAGGACTATAACAATTAAATAGCTAATTTTAGGTCTCAAATTACTTTTCTACCGATGATCTGGGCATAGCAGACTAAGATTGTAGAGCTATGATTATCTAGTTAATTGCAATCTACTTCTAGCATCTTAAAGCTGTGGCTGCCCGCACATAGGGCTCTTAGCCAAGACAGCCTGGAACAGGGTCTAGACCAGGGCAGCCTGGCACTGTTTGCTATTCCCAAAGGGCAAACATGGGCTCTCTTACGGTCTGTGGTGATCTCGTAGGGGGAGTTGAGTCTTGCATCTCCGCAGGGTGATGTGTTCACATAGAGATGGAAAAGGATGTTTTCTCGAAGTCGGTAGCCTCCCTCCTTCAAACGTACAAATATTGATCGTTCTGAGTCTTCTCGTTGCTTGCTAGGGGCACAGAAAAGATCTGGGTCACTTATTACAAACTCAACCAGAAGGATTTCAACCAGGTGAATGTATTTGCCCTGTTTTGTAGACTTGTTTTCCAATTGTCCTCTTTACGCTTTGTTCTGTGTTTTCCCCGTCATGAACACTTCTGCATTGTGCTGTAATGAAACCACATGAAAGCAAACATACATAGCAGAAATCCTGCTGCTCACCCTCTTTTCACATTTACATTTCAAGCTTATCTTTTCTAGAGCCAGTAGCTACAATTTACAGAACTATTATTCTGTGGATTTGCAAACACTCCACTTGGTAGTATCATTCAGTGGACTACTGACTTGAGAGTGTCGGCTAGCAACATGTGTATTTGTGTGTTAACAAGAGAAAAGTGATCTTAAAAGGGTAGCTAGAGCCAGGTGTGGTGGCATATGTCTGTGATCCCAGCACTCTGGGAGGCTGAGACAGGAGGATTGCAATTTTGAGCTCAGTTTGGGTAATGTGATGATTTATCAAGACCCTGCCTTTGAAAAAAAAACAGGGCAGGTGGGTATGTGCATGGGGAGGGCAGTGTTGGGCTTGGCCACCTGCATGGGTAGGTGAGAACTGCAAGCAGTGAGGAATCTGCCCTGATTCTGCACCCAACTCTAGTCTGGGGTAGGTCAGGAAGAAACCAAGTCTTCTACAAATCTTGAAGGGATCTGCTACAGTGAGCGCTTGTGGCATGTATCTTCTCCTAGAGTTTGCTCGACCTGGTTTCCTGCAAGTCTGCCTTCTTCTGCCTTTGCTGTTTGCGCTTGTTCTGCCCCACTGTCAGTGGATTCCATGCTGCTGGGCCCTGAGACCTCACAGGAGGCAGAACAGACATCTTCTCTCCAGGAAACCCTCAGGGTGACTCCCAGCCTTCCTGCTTTTGAGCCTTTGTTCCTTGGGCGCCATCCGCACTCCAGATGGTGGAGTGTCTTAGGAGGTTCCAGGAGCTACCTGGGCTTTTGTTGCTGTGGGTGGATCCCTGCACCCCTGGGTGGGGCAGGGTCAGGGTCAGGGGTCAGAGTGCAGTTGTTTGTGAACACCCCCATCCCCCCACCCCCGGGCTGGCAGCACGGAACCCAGTGTGGAGTCAGCTTGTGGTAAATGGCGGCACTCAGTTGCTTTTGTGACACAAGGAGAAGGTAGGAGCACTTGGAAACACTGCTGGTCAAGCAGTTGGATATTCAAGAGAAACCTTTTTTCTCTCATTTGGAGAGATTTCCAACTCTGGCTGCCCCCTGAGAAGGCCTCCTGGAGGAATGTCCAGTATCTCAGGCTGCTATGTACTGCTCAGGGGCTCAGATAAAATTAAATGTATTAATATATTGCTTTTAAGTCTGTTTGGGATCTATTTGAGCTTTTCTTCCTTTGTGTGGGTTCTGTATATCTAATGGGCATGAATGAGCCACTCACAAAAAGGCCCCTGACACACCGTTGGTAGTGTATCGAGAACTCTGCTGCAAAGGGCTCTAGAGAAGGTTGAGAAAGGACGCCCTGGTGAAGACACAGGAATCACACTGTCCTGACTAAACAGCTCAGCCTAGGACTGCGTTCCAGGTGCTCAAATTGACTCGCCTTTCTGTTCCTGCTTCGTATGTCTTAGAAAGAGCTGACAGCCCAGGGAGCAGTCTGTTTTCCATGGCCAGAGCAAGGTGCCACAAGATACCAGAAATTCCAACACTGGAGCTCGTGTCCTAGGGCCTCCTTGGCCTGATCACTGCAGAGCACCCTAATCAAGTTGTCCTTGGAGGTGGAGTCCAGAAACAGAGCTCTTAAAGCCCATTATGAGCCACTTTGGGCACATTTCCTAAGGACTAGGTGTAGGGCATGGGGCACATTTGAGAATGTGGGGGTGGGAGGGTGGACTCACCCAGGAGGACTGGAAGGTACTAGGCACCCTTATGTTATGCAGTGTGGTTGAAAAATATAGTAAATGCTTAATTAAAAAATACTACAATGAAAGACATATCGCTATCAATCTCCCTCAAAGTACTCCTCACATTCAAACGCACTTATCCCATTGTTCTTGCCACTTTCTGATGTAATTCTGGAAGTGTTTCTTGAGTGGCTTTGGTTGTGTTGTCGTGGCTGCCTCAATTTCTGAATTGTTACCAAGTGTTTACCTTTCACGGTCATTTTGCCTTGGTGAAGAGTCAGAAGTCATCTGATGCTAGATCTGCGCACAAAGTAAGTGTAATATTTTATGAGCCTTTCTGTTGGATGACAATAGCACTGTTCACTGTGAATGCATATATACATTGTGTATATACACACATGTATATATTACCACACCTCATAAAGACACTCATGAAGGAGTTTCTGGAACTGCTTCAGAAAGTGACAAGAATGATGAGGTAAGCATGTTGGAATCAAGGGGAAATATTTTCCAGGGGGGATTAATGGCAATAGGTCTTCTACTGTAATACATTAAAACCACTGAAACCTCATTGTGCATTGCAGTCACACTGCTTCTGTGACAGCTGCTTGCCTGGGACTTGTCCAGTGGAAATAGCCAGTCCCATGAGGGACGAGGCTGGGCATATAGGACAGTAGCCCATGGAATATAGGACAGTAGCCCATCTGTGAACCTTTCAGAGATGGTCTTGGCCCTTCTTGCAGAAATCATGAGCTCTTATAAGAAATTTCCTTGACTGAGAAATTCTCAAAACAAGGCTGACAAGGGAGGAAGGAGGGACTTCTGCCAAATTCTGAGCTGCGAGTCCTGTTTGAAATGGAAACAGTTTTGTCAAAATTGGGTACAGGTGTCAATTTTCCATGGCTGACAGTTTACACAGAGTAGAGAGCAGGTATATTGACCCAAGTCACCTCCCATTGTAACTGAGCACACTTTCAATTCAATCAGTGTAATTATGGGATTCAGAGGGGGCAATGGCTCTGATGTCTCAAGGGACAGTAAATTCATTCTTTCCTTCTATTTCTATGTCTGTCTTTTTTCTCCTGCCCTCCAATCTTCCTCCCTTCCTTTTTGCTTCTGTTTTCCCTTCCTTCCTGCTTTTCTACCTACACAGGGCTAGTTTTGGGTATTACGAGGGGCCAGTGATAGGACAAGAACTACCACAGTGAAGGAGACACAGTTTAGGCCCGATCTGGGTCACTGCTCCTTTTGGGGCATACACTCTGGACCCTTTCACTGCATTAGAGTGATCCTCTCTTTGTTTCATTGCTGTTTGGGTTGAGAGTGTGCTATGTCTAATATTTTCTGACTCTAGAGGTATCTGAGCCTCATTAAGGAAATTTTGACTTGTGAGATGCTAGAGAACTCTCTCAAATGTTTCAATAGAAAAAAAATCAAGTGAAACAAACGATGGCAGGCACCACCTGTGTGGAGGTATGTGTGTATGCAACTCACAGGGAAACAGGGTGCTTCTTGTAGAGGAGTGTGAGATAATGAGGACGACCCCTTATGTTTCAACATTGTGCTGACTTTTGTGGTGTGTGAAAGATGTCTCAGGTCTGGATAAAGAGGAATGCTTCAAGGTGCTTAACTGCTCAGCCTGTGAGGGGAACTGTCTGGGATAAAGGGTGTGCTGTGTTTGCGCCGGCTGTATCTCCCTTCTGCTCCCTGGCTGTTCTCCAGTGGAGGCATGTCCAGCGAGGAGGGGCCACTTTACCTGAGGTGCAGCTCCAGCTGTGCATAGAGGAAGTGGAGAAATGCCCGCCTGGCCACGATCTCTGCGTGGCAGTCGTTGACCACCAGCCCCTGGTCACTGATGTGTTCACCGCTGATGCACTTGGTCCCCGAGGACAGGACGATGACCTGGGCCTGCCTGGTGTCCAAGCCTGAGGGACACAGAGAGTGGTCAGAAGAGTTCAGACTTTATGAATCCCCCATTCAACCACCAAGGAACAGACTTGCAACAGGTGGCCTGACCAGCTTCCCCTGTTTCCCAGGGGGCCGAGCATGATACGGTGTTCTGCATCCCTGGGTTTGTGTGAACCAAAGAAGGTGCCTCTGATGGAACCTTGCCTTGTTTGTGGATTGCTTCATGCTACAATCCAAAGACAGCTGAGGAACAGGACTCATTCTGAGATGTGTAATGGCTTCTCAAGATCGAGGTCAGCATGGCTACCCTTGAGTTTTGACAAAATGGCTACCTTTGAGTTACTGATTATTTACTTATCTGATGGAAAATGGGGAGTTGGTATGTCCCTGCTTTCAAATAGGAGAGTCGGGAATAGAAAGGTATGATAGAGACAGGGTGGTGACCTGCTACCAAGGAAGGACCACAGCCAAGGCTGGCTGGGAGGAGGAGGGATCTGGGTAGCTACAGGGCTTTCTGCTGAGACCCTGAGGGGGAAGAGTAGAGAGGGAGAGAAGGGAAGAATAAGCAGCTCTGAGTGGGATGAAAGGGGAGAACGGTGAATGGGAGTGACGGGGAGAGCAGTAAACATCAATGCATTTGGTGCAGTCAGGGACCTTGAAGCTGCCACATACATTTGCTGGGGTCCCCAGCATGAGCCATGCTGCCTTCTCCCTGCTTCCGGAGAGCCCCAGCATCTGGGCCACTGTCAGTCCTGTCTCCTTCCTTCCCTAGGAGAGCTGGCCCTGCACACCTGCCACCGCCACTCACTTCCCCTGGCTTCCCTCTTTTTTTTTTTTTTTTGAGACAGGGTCTTGCTTCGTAGTTCAGGCTGTCTCTGAGCTCACTATGTAGCCTAGGCAAGCTTCGAACTCAGCAATCCTCCTGCCTCTGCCTCCCGAGTGCTGGGATTACAGGCGTGAGCTACCACGCCTGGCACTGTGGTATGTGGTATTGATTGTTGGTGGGCGTGAGTCTCCACGCCCAGCATTGTATGTGGTTACCGGGGATTGAACTCAGGACCTTGCGCTTGCGAGGCAGGTGCCGGAACCACTGAGCTAACCCTCCGGCCCCGGGCTTCTCTTATAGAACTTGATTTCCATTAAGGGAAGTATTTAGAGTAATGGAAAATCACATGTCTAATAATTCTTTAAAGTGTTTTGGTATTCAGGTGGCTGGAGCTCACGTGGTCTACTGTAGGGACAAACTCTTTGAGAATAGGTACTGTTGCTTTTAAGGACCAGGTCTGATTCTCTTCTTTTGATTCCATGGATATTAAAGCTGTAGAAAAAAGGATCTGCTTTCCCTTCCACCCCTCATTAATTCTCAACTCTGCTTGACTCCAGACTGTGCCATATCCAGTACAATTATGTGGCTCAAGAAACGCATTATTTGCTTATTCACTTCTCATTAATTCCACTTTCTCTATGCGAGCACCATGCTAAGTAACACAGGAGACATAAACTATTTAAGACACAGCCCTGTCTTTCAGCATACATTTAGGGACATGAGGCAGAGACATAAATGTTTGCAAAATGAGATATTATAAGATATCACATAAGTGCTACACACAATTTTACTAGAATGACAAAGGGGCAATGAGAGAGAGAAAGAGATAGAGAGAGGGGGGAGGAAGAGAGGGGTTGGGGGAGAAACTCAGGAGCCTTTTTGTAAGAAATTTGGCACTGGGGCATGAGTTATAGAAAGAGCCGTCACAGGTTGAGTGAACACAATGGCCTAAGGTGTAGATGGGGAAATGCACAGGCATTTTTTTTGAGGGGGGGAAGAGCAATGAAAAGTTTATTTTGGTAAAAGTGAGAGACTTTTTTAAAATAGAAAAATAATGGGTGCTTAGCTTAAAAGGTAGATGGGAATTGATTATAGAAGGTCGTGAATGCTACCTGAAGATATTAAATTTTATGTCACAGACAGTGGGGAGTTATTAAAGCATTTTTATGGACAGTAACATTGTAAGTGAGTGCAGTGTAGAGGGTGGGTGGAGAGGGAAAGCTGGGATAGCAGACGGGAGGCTGCTGCAACCATTTAGTCTGGACACTGTGTAATGAGTGAGGACAATGGGAAATCCCCACAGTGATGGGTAAGTTTGGAGGCTGTTGAGACAGAAGCATATGAGGAGTGGATCACCTGGACTGGGAAATTAAAAGGAGGGAGTGAGAGACAGGAAGATGTCAAAATATAGGTTTAAGACTTTCATATTGAAGATGCAAACTAGAAAGATTTTTTAAGAGGAATGGTGAAATTCAAGGCTGACAGTCTTACTTTGGGAAAGAGAAGAGGGCAGATGTCTTGTCATCAACTTTTCCCTCAGAATCCATGGAGGGTGACTTGATGGCATTGTTAACTTTATGAGTTGGAAAATCCAGTCAAGTAGCAATTGAAAAATACAAATGAAAAAATATTTGGAACAGAAACTACATTAACTAGCATGAAAGTAAACACATTTTTCGGAACTTTTTTGTCCTATTGTTATAGTGTAAGAATATGAGTTATGATGGTGGGGTCAGAAGTACTTTTACATTCTCCTGTATTCATCATGTTACAAGATCAAGATCCCTCTTCTTGGATCCAAGTAAAAATGAGTCTTCTGGTCTCAGGGAAGTTGGTCTCCATGTATGAACTAATGGTATTTAGATTACCATTAGATTAGGGAAATCATGTTACTGCTCAGGGGTCCATCATATTCCTCTTTCCACAATTTGGTTCCCAATAGGGAGACCCTTGATTTCTGGGACGGAGTGAATGGCAATTTCAGAGAGCCTCGAAACCATACATGTGTACTCCAGAGTGCTTACAGACTCCATGAATAAAGTTTTGCATAGATAACATGTTATAGGTTATAGCCTATATATTATAGGATACCTGGAGGACAGACTCTGTATGAAACTCTTGGACAATGATTATTGAGAGAGTCAGAAAAGTAGGATAAGGCAGAGAAGGAACTGGGTAAGAAGGAAGTTTTGGTGAAGTCTAGTTAGAGGTTTACCTGACAGAAAAGTCTGGGTTATGAAATAAACTTTATGGTTGTTCTACCTTGAGGCAGAAGTGAGATGGTTTTGTTCTCTGTGTGTTAGTCATCAGCGATGGGCATTTTCACATGTGATGGCTTCTCCTGGTCAAGCGATTCACTAGAGAAGGCTGCAGCTATGAGCTATTCTCTGCCAGCATGTGGGGCATCAAGGAAAGGGCATGAATTTGGCCCCATGAGTATTTATTTCACTGTGTTAATGTCTTTCAAATGACATTCATTAAGTTATGTTAAATGCAAATTTGTGCAGAAGTATCACTCAGTACATACGAGTTACTGGTCATCTCTTCTCTCATAAAATGTTATAAAACCAGTGTGGCAGTAAGACTAAAATTGTGTAGAACAACATGAGAAATGGTCATAGAAAACATACACAATTTCTGTAAAATACACAGAAAAAAGTGATTCAAGAGTTCCTTTCCTATCAGAGCCTAAGTACCAGTTACTTTTATAGAAGTCACTTAACTTTTAAGTGACAGATAGTTTCAAGCCTATTTCTAGTGTTCTCAAGCATATAAAAGTAAGGAAAACCTTCAAATTATTATTATGGAATGCCCATATTACTGACGTATCCTCCTGGCTGAGACTACACAAGAAAAAAAAATACACAAGGCTCTCAGGAATATTAAAACATTCTTTATCAAAAATATAAGAAAATTATAGTGTAACACTGCAAGGTAGACTGATTCTGGAAGAGTGAAATGGATTATAGTAAAAAGTGAAATGCAATACAAAAATAATGATCATAGTCACAGATTCTGAAAAGATGTACAATAAATATCAAATCATTACCTTACATAAAACCTCAATAAGGTATAATGAAGGGGTTTTTCCAACATGATTTTATACACATGCACATATGTACCTCTAGTATCATGCTTGATGTGGAAACACTGGAGGGATTTCTACTACACTCAGGAAAATACCAAGAATGTTCACTATAACTCTGTTGTTTAACATTTGCTGAAGCTGTTAACTCATACAAGAGAAAGACATTAGAGGTATGGTAATTGGAAAGGTGCTGGTAACAAAAGCACTACCTAAACACATTATAATTGTACATGTGAAAACCTCCTGAGAATACAACTGAAATGTTTCTAGCAACAAGAAGGTAATAATGATGAAGTAGTACACAGAAATCAATAGTTTTCATATATACACAGAGCAACTAGAGAAAGGAAAACAAACTCTATTTATAATACAACAAACAAGGTAATAGGAATAAGTTTTATAGTCAGTGAGCAAAAACTAGGGAGTCCTACTGAGGGACACCAACAATATTTGAACAAAGAAAATATATGCTATGCTGTTGGAGAGGAAGATTGAGCCCTATGGATTCTCTCCAATTGCTTTACAAGGTTAATGTGATTCCAGTAAAGAGTAGCAATAGTGCCTTGTTTTGGACCAAGATACCTGGTTCAAAAGTATAGTTTTTTTTTTATAAATTGAATTCTTTATTGGTACAATTTACATACATCTCAAAATCATGTATAACATTGGGGAATTTATACCAGTATATGACACAAGTTAATTCTCATTTTTACCCATATCCCTGCCCACCCACACCTCCTCACCCCCTTTATACATGCTCTTTTATTTTCTTTCTGTATCATATTTATTCCTTCCCCTCATCACATTCCCACACCAAGTTTCCTATAGAAATTTTGCACTCTATAAAAGCTGTCATTCTTTCTAAAGCTCATTTGCATCTACAGGTGTTCATGCCAAAGAGAAGATCCGGTAATTGTCTATCTGTGATCTATTGATTTCACTTATTAGTATATCCTCCAGGTGTCTCCATTTGCACCTAAATGGATCGATCTTGTCATTCTTTATGGCAGAG
>PVIC010041193.1:0-16360 GCA_004025085.1 Thryonomys swinderianus
TGAGAAATTGCTAAGTTAAATGCATATTGCATTGATATAATGCTTAAATAGGTAATGTTCCTTAATGTGCTTTTGTTTGTATATTCTTCCACAATTAGAAGTTTACATATCCT
This sequence comes from Thryonomys swinderianus, assembly GCA_004025085.1. Classification (NCBI taxonomy): domain Eukaryota; kingdom Metazoa; phylum Chordata; class Mammalia; order Rodentia; family Thryonomyidae; genus Thryonomys; species Thryonomys swinderianus. The sequence continues at coordinate 114 of PVIC010041193.1, forward strand.
ATCACTGGCATATTTTCCTGTTTAATGTGTTTTATCTAAATTATACATTAAATCATTAATCAGAAATTGATATTTAAAATGTTTGTGTCAACATAATTGCCACTTGTAATTGTCTCCTCACAGTTCCTTTGGAAGGATTAAGGAGTCAAAGCCAGTTTGATGAGATGAGATCAAGCTACATTAGGGAACTCATCAAGGCAATTGGTTTGAGGCAGAAAGGAGTTGTTTCTAGTTCACAACGTTTCTACCAACTTACAAAACTTCTTGATAGTTTACATGATGTAAGTATTTGTTTTCCTGAAAATAAATAATTACTCTTTAAACTCAGGTTTAAAATGTTAAATAAGAATTTTTACTGATAGTTTCATCGAGTTCATATTTGTAATTGAATTTTAAAGAGTATTTGGATCACACTAAGAATTTATATCATATATTTTTATTTTCAATGTAGGGTACTTGAGTATCCTTTCACTAGTGTTTTGTTTAACCTGGGAGTATTTTAATGACTAATTCAAATTACAGTAATTTTCTATAATACATTCTAAAATATTTTTGCTTAAAACGTAAAAAGTATTCACATATAAGTAAGGTATGGACGTGAAAAGTACAATGTAGCACGTTAGATGGATTGTAGATAATACTGTTGGTGGGCAATCAAGCAATATACAGATAAGCTGATAATTATATTTTTCAAATTTTCATGTTTTAGACTTTATCTTAAAGAATGAGGTAAAAATTTAAATTCTTAGGAGTTATTTTTATTTTTTTCCCTCTCTGCTATGATAAACAACCCAGAAAAACCCAACACTAGGGCTGGATTAATAAAACAAGATATATGTGATTAGTCGAGACATACTGAATGCAAGCTTTATTGCTTCTTTGTTTAGAAACCACATTAAAATGACAGTGAGCATAAAAAAGCTATTCACTCATCAGGTCAACTTTTAAGGCCTTCCTCCTAAATATGAAGATACTGCCAAGATTACGAGCTATTTGAGTACAGTCTCTGAAGTGGAAAAAAAAAAAAAAAACTTGAGAAAATAACCATTAAAAAGCAACTTGTAGGAGAAAGCACCAGTTCAGAGAACAGGAGAAAACTAAGATAGTCAGAAAAATAATAAATATATTATGTTCAAGAAAGGAGAGTAGAAGATATTCAAAGTGGAATGTTTAGAAACAAAATAATTTTAGAAAATAAAGGCCAGAAATTAAAAATTAAAAGGGGTTAAACATAAAGCAGCCTCTGAGAAAAATAAAATAAAATTAGAACATGGAAAAATCTAGAGTGTTCCACCATTCAATTAATAGGAATTTCCCTTAAGAATAGAAAAGAATTGAGAAGAAGAAATTGTACTAATGAAAGACAGACCTAGGGATATGAGTTTTCTGGTTTGGGTTTTTTGTTGTTTGGTTTGTTGTCAATTTTGCGGTATGGGGGAATGAACTCTAGATCTAGTGTTTGCGAGGCAGACAGTGGCACCACTGAGCTAAATTCCCCCACCCAGAATAAGAGTTTTCTAACTGTAAAGGTCCAGTGCACAGGCACTGTACCATTAAACTATGTATATTATTATGAAAGATTTGCATACTAAGAGTGAGATATACTAGATATACTAATGAACAAAGAAATATACTGTATATACTAGTGAACAAAGAAATCACATACAAATTGTCAACATTCAGACTGGCCTTAGACTTCTCAACAGCAACACTGGAAACAAGAAGCCAATGGAATGGTGCCTTCAGAATACTGAGAGAAAAGAATATTTCCAAGAATAATATATATATACTTATCAAAACCATCAAACAAGTATAAACATAATAAGCCAAAGAAATAATAGGGCTAAGAGAAATGCAAACTAATATCCTAATACAAAAACTGGATAGAGTGATAATAACTTTTGATTGAAGCAGAGAATTGTAGACTATCAGGTTCAGGAAAAAAATGGAACTAGGAGATTGTTAGCATGGATACAGATGTTGAAGTGCTATTTTACAATTCTGTCAGAGAATTTGACTATGACTTTGTGACAGATAAGTAGAAAACAAACAAGAACACAAGTGAATATCTCTTGCAAAATAAAAACAAGTTTTGTAAGAAAATGTTTAATCCAGCAGGTAACAATATAAAATCTTTACAATTGCCGGGTACTGATTACACAAATATTACAAATGTAACTATGTAGAGAATGAGAGGGAAAAAAAACTCATTGGAGTGACATGTGTAGTGTAAGAAAGGAGCTAACCCCTGTTTTCCAATCTTCATTTTCCAATCCTCAATCAATAGTGGCAAAATTGGGAAAAAGAGTTTATTAGAGATAGCAGTAAATGTCAACAGACACAACCTAAAAATACTAAAGTCATTGTTATCCAAGAAGCTCAAATGAGAATATGAAAACATTCTGGAAACTGCTAGATTTTGTTGTTGATGCTGCTGTTTATGTCATAAATCTTACAGTACCATTTGACTTATATACATAAATTACTTTAATAAAAATAAAAATTAGAATAAAATTATGTTGAATTATTGACATAGCCTCAAGATATTATGTGGATGAGCCAGATAGAATCTAATTTCATTTTAAAATGGTGTGCATAATATAGTGTATATACTTGTATATGCCTGTATAAGTGTGCAAAAAGACAACAAAATGTTCACCTTGTTTACCTGTGGGAACATGAACATGTCATTCTTTAAACCTTTTCATATTATCAGAATATTCCATCATGAGAATATAGTATTCATTTACTTTAAAGAGTCATGGAAATTATTTTCATTTTGGTAAGAATAAAACACCTTCAAGTATTTCTACTGGTACAAAGGTAAGTTGCATTTGAATAGCATATGAATTTATTATTTTCCTTATTTGTCTACTTTCCCTTTCTGAAACCAACAGCTTGTCAAACAGCTTCATTTGTATTGCTTGAATACATTCATCCAGTCCCGGGCACTGGCTGTTGAGTTTCCCGAGATGATGTCTGAAGTTATTGCTGCACAGTTACCCAAGATCTTGGCAGGGATGGTGAAACCTCTTCTCTTTCATAAAAAGTGATATTATATTTTTCTTTCAGAAGTTTAAATATTGTGGCATGTATTTTTATGATGGTTAAGATTATGAGGTTTCTAGTTTTTATAAATTCTTCTGAAAGCCTTACCTTTATAACATATCATACAATGTAAATTTATGTGAAAAATAGTGAGATTCTAATTTTCCCTTGTAAAGCACAAGTAGAATTTTTAAAATGTTGGTGTACTTATATTTTGAGTGTACAAGAATGAAAAAGTACTAAAACTTGAAGTAACCTCTGTCTTATTCATGTTATTTCATACCACTTACATAAGGATTTTTAACCTTTACATCTGAGCTACTTTAGAGAAAAAAATACTATATGTAATAATAAAATAGTGTTATATGTGTTACCTCTATGTAGTTCCCTTTAATTATAGTTCCCCAAATGAACCTTTCAAATGGTAAGCAAAAGTTAAACATTTCTGTGAAAATTTATAACCAGATTTTCAGAATTTTCTTAATACAAAAAAATATAGGTCCAAACTTTAAAACCACTAAAATAAATTAATGGTTAAAATTAAACAGGTTTTACATTGGCTATTTCTCAAATTGGAAACACAGTACAACCATATCATTAAGGCTACAGCTGTGGGAGTTTTATAGGATTATCTTTTTACTAACCTTCTTTAAGAGGGGGTTATTCTCAAATCAGGTGTTTTGAATAAAAATAAAAAAACTAGAAGATTCTGAAATCTAATTCCCCTCCTTTTCATCACTGGCGTATGAGAAGTCAGCCTTACCAGTTCTCTATTTCCTTACCTTGAAAAGTGGTGTAATATTATCTTTCCTGTCAAATGCTTCTTTTGGCAAGAGCTTCTCATTAGTATTTTCTCAAATCAAAGAAAAGACAGAGGGAAGTGGGGGTGTGCATGTTTTCTCCATTGCCCAAACAGGGAGGGTGATGATGCTGTTTCAGTGAACCATGAAAGAGGAATCTCAGGTTGAAATTTTTGTGTGTGTCTCTGACCTAAATGTAAGAGAGATGTTTCAGGAAAGAGAGAAATCTCAGGGTGAAAATTTTTGAGTGCCTCTGACCCAGATCTAGGAGAGATGTTTTAGGAAATGCTAAATACTGTCTTAAAACAACACAATCAATTACAATAACTACAAAACACAATATTTTAACTGAAAATATTCTTTTGAAAGAGAGATGAGTGTTCTTTTCTGAAATGAATCACTAGGGATTCCTTTTATAAAATAAAAATAGATGTATATCCACCAAATTTATATTACTGATGAAATTCAATCAAACTAAATTATTAGTTTTTTTTCACAAAGTAAATCCCAATTTTAGACATGTATGTGTGCAGTAGTTAGCAACTCAGATATACTAGTGTCCTCAACTTTTTTGTTTCTTCAAAAGGAGCCATATTTCTTACAAATTTTTTTGGCATATTAATGGTTAATAAAATTAAAATTTTCAAACAATGTAGAAAAATTCTATTAGGCAGTTTCTAATTTCATGAATTTTCACACATTACCCACTTCTTTTAACTGCTAAATATTTACAGTTTACCAAAGGACAGTAACACAATGATACTCTTAATATATAGCCCTGAAAACAAGGTAATTTCATATTATGAAAAATTAGCATAATTATATTACCATAAATTTTAACAATACATTCTTCAGTTTAAAAAATGAATTAGTGATGTGGTATATATAAATAATGGATCCTCAAAGGAGATTTAAAAATAGGAACTAGAATGAGGTCTAACCAGGTCCTTTGCCTTGGGTTGCTTAGAATTGTGTGTCAAGTCCAATATGTAGAATAACTTACAGTTATAACATTTGACATAAGTTTTACACTTGACATTTCAAATTCTCTCAATATTAGAATACAAATGGTTGGTTCTTCATTGTCTCTATGTCAATATCTTTTTTTATAAAATATATGTATAACATTATACTCTTCACTGATATTTGGTTCTTTAGTCTTCATATTCATATAGATAGTCTCTCTTTGCTCTTCAGGCCATTTATCTTCCTAGAAATACCATTACCTTAAAAAATTACTTAGACCCTAGACTTACCAATTCTATTTCAGCCAGTCAACTTGATGCACTCACATTATGTTTCAGTTGCAACAATCTTGTAACATTAATTTTACTTCCAGAATTTTCTTTGTTGATACCATGCATTTATAAACCTTCAAGACTCAGCCAAATGTAATTTTATCATCTTCTCAAGTCTGAGATGATTTATTTTCTTCTAGGTTCATCTGCCATTTTGTGTACCTCTGAACTACAAAATCATATATTTGTAAACTTTCATCTCTTTGAGATGGGACAATAGTGTTTTGTTGACAGAGAATTAAATGACATGTTCTATGTTTTCTGTCCCTACGGATCTCTATCATTCTTTGGTTGCACTGCTGAGTAGATATGTACTCACGACTTACTGCTTTTTCCATGTCTCTTTTCTTATGATCTTATCCTCATGTCATCTTTATTTCTCTTCATCACTTTTAGGTTTTTCACCCTTTCTCCTAGTTTGTAAGATCTCTCTCTATTGATTAGAACATAGCAGTATATTTTATATGTACTAAGGACAATAATTTTGCTTCTTATATGTTTTTAAACTAAATGAACAGAATATTATTTCCTTCCCTATAAAAAATTCCAGATAAAATTCTCATATTTAAGGAGCACTGAATTGTTTTTTACTGCAAAACAATATAAAAATTTTCTCATTTCTGATTTAATTCAAATATATATATTCAATACCTGCTGTTAACATACAAAACATACCAATAGCCTTTGTGAGAATTTAAGAGTTGAAGGAATACTATCACTCAAAAAAGTTATAGTCCAATTGTAGGTATAAATCACAGTGTCTGACAAATAGTGAGAAATCAAATATTTGTTTCATTCATGAGATTTGATAGGTATATTATTTACATAGAATTTTATTAAGACAAATGTAGCACAAAGACACTTCTTTAAAAATATTATTAAATAACAAATAGTCAGGGTTTAATAATTCATTTGCACTAAATCATTATTTAATTTCTTTACTGAAAAAGCATTCAATTATTTTTCCCACAAATATCCTTTTCATAAAAGTATTTTTAATATATCCTGTACACAATAGATAAGGAAAATTTACTTCTCTGAAAGTGTTTATAAAAGAATGTTAAGTATGTCAAAAATGAAAACCAAAAACTGTACCATCATCTTTTTAAACTCAGGTAATAAACCTAGGGAACAGTTGAGATGTTATCATTTTATTATCTGATTCTCATTACTTTGAATAAAAACAATAATCTGATAGTATAAATTCTTTTCCAACATCATAGTTTAAATTCTAAACTTATTTTAAATTTTTCTAATTTAACTAATTATAAAGGAAATACATTATATTGGCACAGGGTTGGGTGTAACTGTTGTTTGGCAACTTTATAAGAATGTTTGACATTTTTGATTTTGATTTTAGTCCACAATGTTTCTGTCTGATTTAATATTTAATGCAAAGATAAATTCCTATAAGAACATGGCATTACCAAATGAAAGATATTTAGTCTCCAAATCTTTACTACACAAATTCCCTACTATTAATATCTCTGTTACTGTGCAGCCACATAATCTTTATCTTCCTTTTGCAAGTCATGTTCTTTTTGGTAGATCTGAAGTAAAATTCATAAGATCAAGAAAATTTGGAAGATTACTGAAAAAGATTCTTGCATAAATGAAAACAATTTTCTTTTAAAAAAATTGAAAATCCATTTGAGTCAGAAGCAGTTACACCTTGGATAATTTTTTACTGTTTAATATGCTTTTTTAATGTTTAAAGATGTCACTGGTTTTTACTAGGTAACACGCTATTATTTTTTCACTTTTAACATTAAAATAATTTATTTCTACACAGACAATATGTAAATATGATAGTATTAAGTTTTCAACTAAAACCATGCCTTTTAAATAACCATTTCATGTGAACACGTAACTCCCAAATTATTCATAGCTACATTGATGTATTTAACAATGGCCTCGTAGAAAGAGCTGACCTAGCACTGTGCCCACTTTCCTGCCACTTTCTGGTTGAATGAATGTGAGTGAGTCATGTAGTTTCTCTCATTAAGCCTTTCCCATCTGTTCTGTGATTTAATAGACATGGAACCAAAACAACTATACAGATGTTCAGAGATAGTAATTGTCATGATTGTATTTTCATTGAGCTATGGTTCTGGCTGATTTTATCAAACTAATTGTTTATATTCTTCAGTGAAAGTAGAAATCTAGAAAATCCGATTCTTTTACTTCTGTAACTACAGATGATTCGCCATACTATACTCAGGTACATGAGAAGTTATTGATATTAGCAATCAACTATTATCCATAATCCTTCTCCTATCCCTAACCATAAAAATAGGCTTAGCTCCATTCCACTTATGAGTTCCAGAAGTTATACAAGGCACTAACCTAATAGCACGAATAATCCTATTAACTTGACAAAAAAATCGCCCCTTTTTCTATTATAATCCAAATTTCACCATCAATTAATAGTATACTTATCCTTACATTAGCCATTATTGCCATGATCTTAGGTGGCTGAGGAGGATTAAATCAAACAATTACAAAATATTATAGCTTACTCCTCAATCAGCCACATAGGATGAATAGTAGCAATTCTACTTTACAACCCATCAATTGTATTACTTAGCTTAATAGTCTTTATTATTTTAACCCTATCAGTATTATATTATTACATTTCACAAACACCAACCCACTATCTCTTTCACAAAAACTGAAACATTATACCACTAAACACAATAATTATACTAATTGTACTCCTTAGGAGGTCTACCACCATTAACAGGGTTTTTACCAAAATGAGTAATTATTCAAGAAAAAACTAAAAATATTAATATTGCTATCCCAACCCTTATAGCTATATGATTATTATTCTTATATATATATATATATGATTAATTTATTCCACAGCCCTAACACTGTTCCCCTCTACAAATAATCTCAAATCAAAATGACTCCACCAACCTAAAAATACCATACCATTAACTCCAACACTATATTTGATTTGGAATTAGGGTTATATATATTCAATTAATTTACTCCCTGAAAAAGATAGTCAGTTGAGTTTGGATCCTATTTCTCAGAAATCTGATGAGCCTATCGCACTTTTATTATCAATAGCTAGGACTAATTATGTTGACCTTCAAATATCTCTTTAAAAAACATAGATATCTTTTTTTTCCCTTTGATACTAGGGACTGAACTCAGGCCCTTGTGCTTCCAAGGTAGGCATAGTCCCACTTCAGCTAAATCCCAAGCCGGATAAAATAGGCATATCTTATATAGAACATACCTTTCCAAAAGTCAATGAACTACATGCTCAAATATTTTTTACTGTGGCAGTAACTCTACAAAACACAACAAATAAGTTAAAAATCATGAATTTATCAAACAAATAAATTCCTATGTTAAAGAAGGTTATAATGAAAGAGATCTTCATGTCTACTTTGATCTGGTATAAGTAGTAGGATGGCTATATATTTTTAGTTTTTCTTGTGAATACTTGAATTAGTTTCTGTGACCTATATTTTCCCTTTACATATAAGATATCAGGATAGAATATTAGTATTTTTTTTTTTTTTGAGACAAGGTCTCGCTTTGTAGTTCAGGCTGGCCCTGAGCTCACTATGGTGCCCAGGCAAGCCTTGAACTCAGCAATCCTCCTGTCTCTGCCTCCCAAGTGCTGGGATTACAGGCGTGAGCCACCACGCCCGGCTAGCATATTAGTATTTTTAAAATATCTTTAAAACTCCATTGTCTTCTGTATAAGAATCACTCAAAACTGAAAAAATTAATTTAAGGATATCTCATTTTTATATTCAATTGGTCAAAAAAGTATGCCACTACTGATAACACAAAATGGGCAAGAGGATAACTCGAGGGAAACACAGCTCTTTCCTCAAGTGTACCCTTCACATCATTTAAATTGAAAAGAAATATATAGCCATATATTCTTTAAAACGTTTTTCAAGTTCTAAATTGTTTACAAACACTAGAGTAAGTCATGAATTTTGGTTCTTGTTTCATAGTTTCCTTTACTAAGGGTTAAGCCAAAGGACAATCTCTTCACACCTGCCATCTAAAATTATTCCATGTTCTCTGGTACTAAAATCAAAAATGAAATCAAGGTAAAGCAACTATTCATTTCATATTCTTGAATACAATCCAACTTGCACTAGTCAACGTGCTATAATATAAATGCAAGTTGAACTGGGTTAGATAACTGAGTTCAAAGTGGATTACACCCTATTCAATCTCAAGAAATGGCTGTATAGACCACCAGTTAGCTGGACTAATAAAAATTATTCCTGAAGAGTGAAGCTCAAATCAGTGTGGCTTTAAAAATTGAAAATTATGAACAAAGAATAATTTCCTCTAATAATTATCCTCCCTATAACTGGAGAAGATTTAAGAATTTGAGGAACACTGGTGATTTGTTAACTAGGATCTGTTTGTAGCAGCAACCGCTGGGTTGGTGGTAAGGGAAGGAAAACATGAAGGGATCTGTTCCCTCCGAGGAGTTGACCACATTCCAAGGCAGAGCTCTAGGCACATGCCTGGAGGCTGCGCCCAGGCTCGCCCAAGCTGTATACAGCTGTGGAGTTTGGAAAATTCTTCCAGGATCGCTGGATTAGTCCCAGAATGTCAAGCTCATTTTCAGTTTACTGGCTCTTGTTGCTTTATGTCACGCTGACCTTATTGTTAAACACAGGTTTGTTTGCTTTCATACCACTTGTGGACAAGTAGGAAAAGCATTACTTTCAAGCTGGTAGAAAGCATTAACTGACAAAGCACTTTCAGAGAAACATGAATTAGGCAGCTAGAAGCATACTAACTCCATTACTTTAAGGGAAATGTATGGTTTTACTAATTCTGCAGTGTGACATTAGTGTCATGAAACATATTTAGACAAATAGGAGTAAAATATTTAAATAGTGTTGTAAATACTTTCAGGACATATACTGTAGTTTATTTTTATTACCTTTTGAAATTGTTTTTAATATATCAACTCCAGACTTTGGTATCCAAGTTACCAAACAAAAATTATCTTAAGTGAAACACACTTAAATATGTTTTTCTTTTGTCTGTTATACCTAAGGCTTAACATTTCTTAGGCTATGATGTTTACCTTCATATGATTTTATTATGAACTACTTTAGATGGTGGCTATTTTAAGCTTTTTATCATTGAAAATATATTGTCTTTCCCCAGGAAAGCTGGTATTTTAAAGTATTCACCAAAAATCTGTTTATATAAAGATATAGTTGTTTTAATTTCTTAATGTCTTATTATTTAAAGATATACCAGTTAGAACTGCTGAGCAGTACAATTTTGTCCATGTTGATTTGCTATCTTTTAAATGTGGCTTTAACTACGTAGGCACAAAAATTTAATTTTTTAGCAAAATAATCAATGGACTTCTATCATAGCTGTCCACAAGGGGGCTCTTACCAAGAGGTTTGAGATGATAGTACTTGATGTAACATTTTATTGTCAGGGCTTTCAAACTCATAAGAAAACTCAGAAGAAACTCTGTGTACCCAATCAGTACACAGAGAATGAATGCCAGCATGTCACATTCTTGTCAGAGCATAGATACAGCTCTGCTTATTCTCTCGGGATTAAACACACTGCCCAGAATTCCCTTAAAAAACTAAACCCATTATGGGATGTGACTAAGGATAGAAGATGTTCACAGGAAACCATTTAACTCACCATTAACCAATACATTATCTTAACTTAGATAGTCTGTGTATTTTAATTTTATGAGATGTTCATAGTCACAAAAAAATATCAGGTCAAAGTTTTTACTAAAAAATATTTAAAAACCAAAAATGCTTTTTCATTGATATTTGGAATAAAATAGGTGAAACAAAAGTTCTCTATATCTTTGGAGGAGTAGATATGCCTTACAAAAGTTAAATGGAGAGCTGCCTTAAATAATAATAAATATTTTTCTTTGATTATTAAGCAACAGTCATGATAGGATCGCATGAAGCCTAAAAGATTATTTTCTGTGATATCAACATATTAACTGTTAAATTCATTTGCTATCTAATGGATAATTTACAAAAAGCTTTCTTTCTGCTTCTTACCAGAAATATTCTAATTTGAGGCCATACTCTTTGGAAAAATATTAGTCTATAACCTTTATTGTACTTTCAACTTATAGTGTCTTAACTTGATATTAATATCTTTGCTTAAATTAAAAAGATGAACCAAATTATCCCTTTTAACTTTGGAAGTAGGATCAAAGTAACATGATCAACTCTAAAACTACAAACTTGCTAAACATTTTACATCACCATATCACAGCCAATTCTTGGTAAATAAAAGAAAAATATGCTTTAAAACACAAAAACAAAATACAGTGATGTTTGTTTAGGGGTAGAGATAAGCATTACTTTAGGTATCATATTATTTTTTAGCAACCAGCCAAGTAGCATTTCCTATATTGTGTGCCAGTCATCCTGTCAGATGTTGGAGATAACTAGGATAACTGGTGAATGTATCTGAGTTTCTTCTCCCTTCAGCTTATAGTTGAAGGGGAAATAAAGACAGGTAAACTAACAGCTATATTATTGTGAGTTCTGTGATGGAAGAATTATAGAGAACTATTAGAGGACCCAGGAGTAGGATTTAGTTTAAATTTAAGAGTGGGCAAAGGTATCCTGAGAAAAGTCAGCTATACCACATACTCAAAAAGTTATTGGAGGGCTGGAGATTTAGCTCGTGGTTCCAGCACTTGCCTCACAAGCTCAAGGTCCTGAGTTCAATCCCCGGTAACCACATACAATGCTGGGCATAGTGACCCACGGCCACCAGCAATCAATATCACATAACACACGTACCGGGCATGGTGGCTCATGCCTGTAATCCCAGCACTTGGGAGGCAGAGGCAGGAAGATTGCTGAGTTCATGGCTTGCCTGGACTACATATTGAGCTCAAGGCCAGCCTGAACTACAAAGGGAGACCCTGTCTCAAAAAAAAAAAAAAAAGTTATTGGAGCATTAGCTAAGCAAGCAAGATCAGCAGACATCTGAGGAAGGAAAAGAGAATGAATATCCCAAACTAGCTTTGTGTAAATGGTAGCATATGTACAAGAAGAGGTAACAGTACGCGTATGATGATGACAGCAAGTGTGGTGAGTAGGGTGATAATAAGACTAAAGAAGAGTCAAAGATCAGAGATCACTGGCTCAGAAAGCTATAGTATGGAAAGTAGACTTGATTTGATTATAAACAAGGAAACAGCACAACTTGTATAAAAAATACATTAGAAAACTCCTACCACTGTGTGGAGTATTAGCTAATCCAGAGGCACTGAATAATTTTAGTTGCAATGTTTTGGTGAAAATAATGACCATAAACATTAAGAGCTGGAGGTGATCATGACCTCCTTGTTTTCCAGAAGGATTTCATAAGATAACTAGGAGCATTGACAGAATGATGAAAGCAGATGAAGTATACCATATAAATTGCCAAACACAAGACCAGATGTCTAATTATTCTGCTTCTGTGTTGAAACTGCAAATTTTCAAGACAGACAATAAATACTAAGAAACTCTGGTTTTACTAAGTCCAAGAATTAGATCTTTCCAAACAATTTCTATCCTTTCCCCAATATTCCCACCTTTGAATATCCCTCCAACTTCCTAATCCAGGCATCAGCACAAAGATAACACCAGAACATCTCAAGGTTCCACAGATGGAGAGAGAAACTCAGTGACAGTGATGTCTGTTATATATTCCCTTCTTCAGATCTCACAGTTCAGTAGAATTACAAAATGGAATAAACAATGAAGTCCAGATCCTCCACTAAGTCAGTTTTTCTTTTTCTAATTAATTTCATTGGTATTATTTTATATATACATTATGATCACATTCAACATTGAAGGAAGGTCAGTGTTGAAATGATCACAATGTATATATATAAAGTGTACCAATATAAATCAATTTAAAAACAAAAACTGACTTTTAATGGAGGATCTGGACTTCATGAGCTCTCCAAACAACTTGAAGAGGTAAGAAGGGAGAACTGGTGAGTGGTAAATAAACTGGAAAGCAAACTTAAGATTAAGAATAGGACCATGTCCTTGAGTGTAAGGGATATTTGGAGTGTTACGTCTTGTTACATCACTGGTTTTCATCAAGGGTTGGTTTTCCTTTTAACTTCCATTGACCAGAGAGCAGCTAACAAAGGAAGACTTTTACTATACTCTCCAGGACTGTAGTGATGGGAAGGGAGGATATATTTACATATGCTTTCCAAATTCCTGTGAGGTTTTCCATCATGAAGATAGAATGCTCTTGTCTTTGCATCAGCCTCTGACACTCCAGTCCCTTGCTGTGGCTCGTTAAAAACTCAGTGCTGTCATCTCATATATCAGTCTACAGTTTGTGAATTCACCTGTTCCTCCTGCTCCAGAACTGTGGGGACTGTGCCCGCTGGTACTTGATACTTTCCATTCTTTGCTAATGTAACAAATTCCTCCAAGATGATCTATTTTTCCATCTGGCTTCTACTGTGGGGTCACCTTGTTCTTCCAGGAGGACCATGATTCCCACTGAACCCCACCCCGCTGGTCCTGGGCTGAATCTAAGCTTCTCTGAGATGTTGCATATTTTTACAGCTCCAGAAAGGGGTCAGATGTCTTGAACTCCCCTCTTGGTCTAGAGGTTCTCTAGTGCATCTCACCTCTTTCCAAAGTTAGTCCCAAAGTGTGGGAATCTGGCTCCTCACCCTACCTTGTCTTTCTACACAGTTGCCTCTCACTTTCTTTCCTTTCATCTGGAGACTGTGTTCTTGTCTAATAGCCTGTGTAGCACTCCCAGACAGAGCCCATCCACCGCCTGAGGGTACTTCTGAGGTTTAGAAAATGTTTTTCTGTTAGAAAGCCCTGGTCTCCAATGTGCCTCACTATGGTTATCAAAGGCCAATGGAGGAAATCAAACTGAATACTGACCTTAAGCATTTCTGTTATCACAACCCACCTTCCCCTCAGAGCAACACACCTCCCTAAAGAAAGACCTGAAGAGTCAGGTGCCTGCAGGACTAACACAAGGGTTACTGCATTTCAATTAGTGCCTATTACCTGTGCTGTGAGTATTCATTTGAGGGGGTTTGTCATGCAAATGGGACTCTCCCTTCATCTGGACACACCTCAGTTTTTGTGGTCAGGCTGCTGACTGTTGCAAAACTAAAAAGTGGATGATCATATAGTCCTAACATTAGCATCACATACTTACTTTCATATACGAATTTATACTTCCCTTAAAATAATTTGACTTAAATGTAGATTCTCAGACTTTATGCTAAATTAATAAAATCTTCAAAGTAATCCACTCTTGGTTGTTAGTGAAACTGGTGTTACAGCTGGCAAGAGATGTGAGGAACCCATCACTTCTCCCTCAGGACCCATGCCCTTTTAGGTTCTCTTTGCTACAACTGTTTTGAGTATAGAATAGATCACTAAGCATATTTATGATGCTTACTTAAACTTTTAAAGACATTTAGTCCCATATTCCTACTTCTCTAATGTAATTTTACACCACTAGCTCTAAGTCCTCAGAGGGAAAGACAACAGTTGAAAATATGTTGGAAACTGAAAGGTGCTGCTAAAGTGTCAACTAGCATTGTTCTCCTAGAAATGAGTAGGTGACAATGACCAATATGTTAAAATTAGGTGACAGAGGGAACCTAACATGTTCATCATATGTACTTACTCTCAATCTAATGTGAAAAATTCCATCTCTTTTTAAAATAGAAAGTGGATTTCAGAGGAAATATTTTCTGATTCACACAAGAAAACCAATTCAGTTGGCTCAGATTAACAAGTATCAAACATAGAATAGGCTGCTAATTTGAAACAAATCATCTTCAAACTGCATGCATTTAAACATAGTAATGGGAGCCTGGCACACTTCCCTGATCCCAGGACTGCAGGAGACTGAGGCAGGAAAAACAATGGCAAGTTCTACCCCACCCTGGGCAACTTAGCAGTTTGGCAAGACCCTATCTCAAAGTTTTAAAAAACAAAAAGAATGTAACAATTGCAAATAACAGTATTCCAGACTATATGTAGGACTATAATTTAGTACAGTGAAATTTACAAGTATACCCTTTTAATAAATACGTGTCTACAATGATGTTGGGCCTTGGAAGAAAAAAGAGTAGAACAAATTTCTTATTCTAAGTTCCAGGTTATAGGATGCCAGATTTTACCAACTGTTTAAAATGTAAACATTTGTTTCTTTAAAATCAATAGGCTTTGGAGTAAACTGAGAAAGCTAGAAAGTTCTAGTCAATCATTTGGCCATGAAAATATTTTCACAACATATAAAGTATATTGTATTTATTCCTGGTTAGTACTGAGTTCAATTTTTAAATTAAATATGATCCATATTCATGTGTAAACAAATACTGTTGAGAAACTTCATACTTATAAAACAATATGTTTTTGTAAGTATTTTATTTTAGTCAATGGAGTTTTTCTAAATTACAGTTAAATATCTGATGAATAAAAAGAAAATATGTCCATCAATGTAAATGTAGGCTTGATTTCCTTATTTCTAGTTGTCACTATATTGGCAATGTGGAATCACTATACTAAGCTACACTGTATGGCTCTAATGTATAAAAACCTAATTCTAAATATCCATATTTTAAAGTAATATTTTATTTAAATGGCAGAATGTTATATATACCTGGTCAGATGGGAGCAAATTACAAATACTGTAACCCAAACGAATAAAGTAAGTATAGAATGCAGAGATCCAAGATAAGTTGTTTATGAGCAGCTTGGAATTCATCATGCCTGAACAACTTAAGTATCCTTTGAAAAAGGAAACTATTCTAATGCCTAAATTGAATTAGTTGCCCATAAGTACAGTGCAGCATAGGAAAAGCAGTGTAGCACAACACTGAAGAAGACATGCTCCAAGCCAGCTGATCACATTCTGATCCCAGGCTTTGTTTGCTAACTATGGACCTTGTAACTGGATTTATCTCTCAGCCTTATCTTATTTGTAAAATTGGCATAATAATACTTTTATCATAGGATTGTAAGGAGATCAAATCAATTTGGCTTAAGTACAAAGCAGTATTTGGCCTGACAAGCACTATCTTTGTGTTTTGTCTAAC
>PVIC010041194.1:0-16210 GCA_004025085.1 Thryonomys swinderianus
TACACAATCCCCTGCATTTAATCTCCAGCTCTACAAAACATAAAAATAAAACCAAAAAGATTTAGGGCTCAAGAAGGTGCCAGGCTGTGTCCAGCTTCCATAGCCATGTTACTTTCCCAGAATTCAACTCATGTCTGATGAGCCTACCTTTGGCCACAATCCTCAAGTCTCTGAGGTTCCAGTGTACTACACTACACCTCCAGCACTTTTTAGACTTAGGTACACTAAAAGCCAACTCTTCATGATTCATTCATCCATTCAATAAAAGAAATATTGATTGAATATCCACATTATTATAAACACATATTAGCTGATGTGGAATACAAAAACCAATGAATGAGGCATGAACTCTGCCTTTAAGGACCTTTCTGTTGGTTGGACTTAATCACAGACTGCATTTGAAGGTTTTGGCAAAAATAATGCTAGAAAGGTTAGCATTAACTAAAGGAAAGAGCTGTCTAAGACAAGAAAAAATAACCAAAATGGGAGTCAACTGGAAATTTCATAAAATGATGATCAGAGAAGAAATTAGTGAAATAGGCCAGGTGAGAAGCAATGAATGATAAAGGGAGATGATATAGACAAAAATAAAGAAGTGTGATAGGTTAGTTACTCTAACCTTGACCCTCTGTGGGGGAGACACGACTGCACTTTTTTACCATCACTTGCCTGGACATAAGGTAATTTGGAGTTCCTGGAGAAGAGAGATCATGCATTGAGATAAAAGGATGGAATGATAGATGAGACTGGATGGTGTCAGGTGAGGATAGAAAATATATAGCCCTGGACTTTCACTCTCAGATACCAAAGTCATGGCAGGCATCCTCAATCAATCAGAACACACCTTTTCATTGGATTCAGATGTAGTGTTAGATCCCTTTTCAACACAGGTCTCCAGGCAGAGAGGATAAAATCCATCGGAATTGGTGCACTAATTGAAACCTACTTGCCAGTTTTGGTGCTGGACTTTGACTGCATAAAATGAATTTTGGTCATTACTCAGTAGACAACAGGCTATTCAAAAAGTCCTTATAGGCTTTTGAAGGGGGAAAACTGAGGTATGGAGAACATCAATTTTTGTAGAAGTGTGAAAATTTAGTTGAAAGAGTATAAGTGATTAGGAGCAGAAGATGAATCAGAATGTAACTTTATGATTTTGATAACCATTAACTAGAAAAGGAAGGAAATGAAGTAAAAATTAATTTGCAATGCATGTTTATAGTTGCCAAACATGTCTGTTTCAGGATACCAAGATACTGATTTCCTTCTGTGCATCTTATGTCTGACTAAATCTATGTCTATGAGGTATGATCAGACTTTGTATCTGTTTGCAGGGATATAATCTTAGTGTGTGTCATATTTTTATTCTAAACAGGTTCACGTCTTCATAAGATAATTCAAGAAATTCATGGAGCCCTCTATTGAAAGTCTTTTAAAAAACTTTTACCCTTGTCCATTTTTATTTGTTTCCTTTTGCTATTTTTTTTTTTTTTTTTTTTTATTTTTGAGACAGGGTCTCGCTTTGTAGTTCAGGCTGGCCCTGAGCTCACTATGTAGCCCAGGCAAGCCGCCATGAACTCAGCAATCCTCCTGTCTCTGCCTCCCAAGTGCTGGGATGACAGGCGTGAGCCACCACTCCCGGCATTGTGGTATGCGGTGTTGATTGTTGGTGGGCGTGTCTCCACACCCAGCATTATATGTGGTTACCGGGGATCGAACTCAGGTCCTTGCGCTTGCGAGGCCGGCGCTGGAACCACTGAGCTAACCCTCCGGCCCCCTTTTGCTATTTTTTAATTCGTTCAGACTTTTCTTCTGTAGAAACGTGGCAGTAAAACATGTAACGACTGTAACGAAATCTAGCAAAGCCGATAAGATTTGGATTACAGTTGGGTTGCAACTAGAATATCTCCCTCCAAAATTCAGGCATTGCCAAGGTGACAGTGTTGAAAGGTGAGGCCCCTAAGAGGCAACTAAGTGATGATGCCTCCTCTCCCTTCCTCAGGGCCTGTGTCGTGGCTTGCAGCTAGCTCGCCCCTCTGCCTTCTGCAGTGTGAGAGTTTAACAAGAAGACCCTCGCTGGATACCTCACATCAGTATCTTGACCTTGGACAGCCCAGACTCCATGCTATGAAAAATCAATTTTTGTCATTCATAAAATTCTAACCAGAATTCTATTAGAGCAGCATAAATGAACAAAGACATAGCAGCTCTTGCTTTTCCTCCCAGTGTTTATCCATATCTAACTCGACATACCGACAGCACAAGATCATAGCTTCTCAATGAAGTGGGCAACATCCAGCCCCCATTCCTTTGGCTTCTAATGTAAAATGGCTTTTCTTAGAACAGATGTCACAGCAGAGAGGCCATTACTAGGAGTATGATGGGAATTCTGCTAGGAATCTAGAGGCTTTGACGGCATGTTATAAGTCAAGGATAATTTATCTGCCCTTTGTGTGACTCTTTCATTACTTGGAAAATAAGACAGTTGAATTTTCTTTTTTTTTTCTTTTCTTTTCTTTTTTTTTTTTTAAGACAGGGTCTCTCTTTGTAGTTCAGGCTGGCCCTGAGCTCACTATGTAGCCCAGGCAAGCCTCAAACTCAGTAATCCTCCTGTCTCTGCCTCCCAAATGCTGGGATTACAGGTGTGAGTCACCACACCCAGAACTATGGTATGTGGTACTGATTACTGGTGGGCGTGAGTCACCACGCCAGGGATTGTTGTGTGTGGTTATCGGTGATCGAATTTGGGACCTTGTGCTTGCTAGGCAGACACCAAATCACTGAGCTACCTCTCCAGCCCAAGACAATTGAAATTTTATACTCTCTAAATGTCCTCATTGTATTCTAGTTGTTTCTTATTCTCTAAACGTCACTGGAAGGCTGCAGTGGGAGTGGCCATCTGCTGTAACCTAGAGAAGAATAAGCACTTTTAGAAATGAAATGAGACCCTCAAGGATGAATGGAGTCCAAAGGTCCTGATCAGGATGATGCATTTAACAACTCCCATTTAGCTCTAAACTTCTGGCCATGGTGGGAGAACTTGGTTATGATCCCAAAATATCTGAGTTCATTTCAGGGCACTGAAATAATAATTTATATTCCCTCATAAACAATCTGTCCTTAGAGTGTGCCTACACATCTCCTTATCCCACTGAAATCAGGAAATGTTTGCCACAGAGACTTCTAACCTGATGAATGATGAGGCCTTAAACAATTTTCCAACTCTTTGGAAGCTTGCAGTACAGCCTGTGTTCCATCCCTCATTGCTCTACCACGACAACCAAATCAGCACCAGATGGTGGATGAGACCCAGCTTACAAAACCGAGGGGCTGCCTTCGAGGACATCTGGAAGTCCTTTAACACGTGGACTCAGAGTGACTTGAATGGATCATTTATAGTTATGCCTGGGCCTGTGTGCTGGAGATGCCGTTGCGGTGCTTGTCTGGTATGCAATAGGCCAACTTAGCTAAAAAGAACCCTTTCTGCCCAAATAATACTTTCATTTTGTTATTATCATTTCTATGTCTCGGAGAGCCTCGTTGTCTCTCAAAAATGTAATATTTGCCTGGTAAATGTCTCTGAACCCCAAAAACTCAAAACCAGTGGTGGCAATTATCTATGATAGCAATAACCCAAAGGAGAACTGGGATCATTAATATTTATTGACTGGTTTACTACATTAAGGAGGGAATGAAACTGAGAGTACCCAATATAGAAAGCCCAGTATAGAAAATATAATTTAGTGTTCAAGACTTTATGGAAATTAGAAAGCAATACATCAACCTGATGAGCACTGTGCCTCTTGTTTGGTCTGGTGGGCTTCATTTTACTCTTCAGAGTTCCAAAAGGCACCAGGTAATTCAGTGGTGCATTTGCAATGTGTCATTAAAAATATTTATATTAATATTTTGCAAATATGTCCACATACACCCAGACTGTAATTCATATCTATTATAAAAATAAAGAGCAATTACTATACTTGATCTTAGCCAAAAGGCTGAGAGGCAGGAAGATTACTGAGTTCGAGGCTTGCCTGGGCTACATAGTGAGCTCAGGGCCAGCCTGAACTACAAAGCGAGACCCTGTCTTTAAAAATAAATAAAATAAAATAAGCAGCAAGTAACATTTTTCAAAAATCTGAAAAAAAATTTAAAAATACCACCATAGAATTTAAGAAGATAATATAATAATTGGTTATCTTCTTTCAGCATATAATACTTCTGTGCTAAAAGCATAGTAGAAAATGAAAAACCATTTATGAAATACAGCAGCATGTTGAATCAAGGCACTCAAAGAAACTAAATTCTACTCTTTAGAGTCTGTAAATGTTACACCATACAGGAAATGGAACTTCATAGACAAGATTATATCGACAACTGAAATGTGAAATTCATCCTAGATTTCCTGGATAGGCTCTCAGAGTGGTCATAAGGATCTGAAGAAGGCAGCGGAAGATTTATCACAGAAGAAGAAAGGTACAGTGACCAGAGGCAGGGAATGGATTGCTGCAGCCACACACCGAGGAACACTAGGAACAACCAGTAAGTTATATATAGTTATATACAAGAGATTTATTATGGGAATTGCTTTACATTATTATGGAGGCTAACAAGTCCCACGGAGTGTCATCTAACTATAAGATTGAGAGACCCAAAGTGTAAATAATTTTTAAAGTAAATAAAAGGTAGATGAGAGGAATCAGGGAGATAGATTTTGTGCAGATGGGATGGGGATGTAGGAATGGGGAAAAAAGTGGTGGGGAGAAACAAAGAGGATTAAGATGTGATATGGATAGTGCCAATTCCCCATGATTAATACATTATGTTCCAAAAGTGTATACTAATAAAAAAGAGGAGACGGAGAACGAGGAAAGTCACTGGTGAGTCAATATGAGTCTCCATCACGAAACCCAGAGGAAGGGCCATCCGACTGCCTATCTGAGAACCTGGAGAAAGGGGGATGCTGGGAGAATTCCTGAATCCAAAGGTCCAACCATAGGAACTCCGGTGTTTGAGGCAGGAGAAGATGTAAAACCCAGCTCAATATTTTCCTGTCTCTGTTCTACTCCCTAACTCAGGACTGGATGTCACCCACATCAGTAAGGACAAAACTTCTGTCCCTAGGCTGCTCATTTCAAAGATAATCTTCTCCAGAAACACCCTAAGAGATACAGCCAAAAACAGTGTTTACCAGCTCTCTGAGCTGCATCATGTTGACATGAAACATTTAAGCATCACAGGGAAGAATTAGAACTATTTTGTCCCATGATATACTAGTTACAAAGTAGAGCAGTATTATTTGGAAGTAAGCCTAGATTTGTTGTAAATGTATATTGAGAGTGCTAAGGCGATCTCTTAAAAGTTTCCTTAAAGTGTGATGTGCTAAGAAATAAAATAGAATCATAAAATCCTCGATGTCACATAGGACACAAAAAGCATAGAAGGACAAAAGTGAGAGCAAAGAATAAGGGTCAAGAGGAGAAAATGACAGTTATTTCTGATACGAATACAGTGGCGTGAGTAATCACTTTAAATTCCCATAGAACAGATACACTAGTTAAAAGAAAGACACTGTCACTGGGTATGGTGGTACACTCCTGTAATCCCAGTACTCTGGCAGGCTGAGACAGAAGAATCTCAAATCAATTCCATCCTGGGAAACTAAGTGATTCACTGATACTCTGTCTTAAATGAAAAAATCAAAAAGGATTGGAAATGTAGCTGTGTGAAGAACCCAGACTAAATCCCCACTATTACAAAAGTTTTAAGGACAGATGTCAAATTAGATTAAAAAATGAGACCCAAATACATGTAGTTTACAAGGAGTCTTCTTTACGTGTAAAGGTACATATGCATTAAAGAAATTAGAAAAATTTACCATCCCCAAACAAGTCAAAAGATTTTAGAATTACTATGTTAATTCCAGATAAGAAGGATTTCAGAGGAAAGAAAATTGTCAGTAATAGAAACAAAACAATAAAGGAGCCACTTCTTTGGACAAAAGTCCCTAACATGTATGCATCAAATACATGAGGAAGGGGGGCCGGAGGGTTAGCTCAGTGGTTCCGGCACCTGCCTCGCAAGCGCAAGGTCCAGAGTTTGATCACCAGTACCAGAAGGAAAAAAAAATACATAAGGAAAAAAATTAACATAGCCATAAGGAAAAATAGATGAATTCACTACTATAATTATAAAAATAAATACCCCTCTATTATAAAGTGGACAGAACCAGCAGATAGAAAATCTGTAACAAAAAAAAATTAATTCAACAGCTCCAAAATCAATCGGCTATAATTGACACCGACAGATTTTTTTTTTTATCTGGCAAAGGCAGATACACATTTTTTGCAGGCTTCTATGAAACAGTCAACAAGATAGACTATGTTCTGAACATAAAACAGATCATGACAAGTTTAAAAGAATAGAAAACATGCACAATATGCTTTCTAAATACAGTGAAATGTAACTACAACTCAAAAAGAGAAAGCTGGAAAATTCTAAAATGCTTAATGATTGAAAAACATATTTCTAAATAACATATTGGGCAAAGAGAAATCTCAATGGCTGAATGTGTAGTACCTGTAATCTCAGCACTTTGGGAAACTGAGGCAGAAAGATTGCAAGTTTGAGTCCAGCCTGGATAACTTAGCAACATTACAAGGCCCCTATCTCAAAGTAAAAAAAAAATGGCTGGGTATGTAATCCAGCGTGAAGGCCCTAGATTCAATCTCCAATACCAAAAAGAAAAAAAAATCCAACCAGAGATTGTCAAATTTAATTTAAGATAAAAAAGAAAAGGAAGGAAGGAAGAGAAGGATAGAAGGGAGGGATCAGATATAGTAATGGCTTCCCCAAGAGATATTTTAGATACAAATGAGTTGAAAATTAAGTCAATGAATGAGAGAAAAAGAAAGAGACTGAGAGACAAGATTCAAGTACAATTTATGGTTTCTGCAAAATGTACTCTAAATTCAAAGGAGCTGAGAGTTAATGATTGACAGGTAAGAATGTATAAGCGGGCATAGTCTTCTGCCCTTGCTATCCGAGCACTCCAGGAGACTAAAGCAAAAAAAAAACCTGAAGGTTCAAACCTAGTGTAGGTGACCAATGAGACCCTGTCTCCAACTTTTAAAAAGAAATTAAAGAGGGTTTAGATATAATTCAGTGTGAAAGCCATGGCTCGATCTCCCATGGCCACAAAAAAAGTAAAATAAAATAAAGACAATATCAAGGAAGTTTAACTACTTAACAGTTTACACGTTTAACAGTACGTTTAGTACTAAGCAGGTGTCATTTCAACTAGTCAATTCTCGTATGGAAAAAAATTTGATAAAATTGTTTTTATATTTCCTGTTATATTCTGAAGTTAATGAAAAAATATGCAGTCTTTGGTTATCGTGCATTTAAATAATTGGATGGTAAGTGGTTAAAAGCATGTTGCTTCACAAAACTTTAGCTCTTAATTTTATAAACCATGTGAACATGCTTCCTATTCTCTCTCCACCAAAAAACAAAGAAAATAATTTTACCTGCCTTACAAAGGAGTTGAAAGTCATGACAAAGATAATGGTGTCTGGCATAGGGAGAAAAAAAAGCCAAACCAATGCTATCCATGACTAAGTGCTAACTATTAAGAAGAAGAAAGTTCTTAACACTCAATAAAAAGTTAAATGACCTAAGTGACAAAAATTTTAAAGATGTGAACTATAAAGTAATATTAATAATCAATGAGGAGTAACCTTTGTAAAGTAACACACATGTGTGCTAAAGCAGAAATAGGTGGCAAGATACACTGAGCTACCTGCTTGTGTGGAGTTAGAGGCACTGTTTGCTCTCTTGGACAATTTGCATTTTTATTTGAAGTACATGCAAAAGTAAATGGTGGCTGATATTCTCCATAAATACCTTGAGGACTTTATCTTCTAGGGAGAAACATATCCCAAAGAAATAATTCTTAAGTATAATATGGTCAAGTTATATTGTAAACAAGCTGGATGGAATGTTCGATCCTATGTATAACAGACCACACAGAGAGTTCAAGGGTTATGAATCGCAATTAGGAAGTATTGCTGCCACAATAAAACACAGTGAGCAGGCTCCAGGGCCCCCTGCTGGGTGGCAGACCCTTTCATGTGTTACTCTCAGACTCACTAACAGGGTACACCTGTCCCCCAGAATTGCTCAGCAGGGAACCCTCAGTCACCTCCCCTCTTCCACTAGTTCAGGCAATAGGATATTTTTGCTCTTTGACTTCATTCTTTTCCTCACTTTCCTCTTGTGTTTATTTGGACTCTAAACTGGAACTGTGGAAGTAAAACTTCAATAGAGTTCTCCAAGAAACACCGTTCTAATGAAACTTAGATTCTACAACATTAATCTATTGTTCTGGTCATTTAATTATACAAAATGAAACTTTCATATTAGTATGAAGATTTTTAACATCATTCTAATGTTAAATATTTCTCTCATGAAGCAGGTATGTATGGAAAATATCTATAATAATTTTCCCAAACTTGAAGAGAGGGGAGTTAATGTGTCATCAAAATTCTACTGTCATAGCCTTGTGGAATTAGAAGTGAAAACTGGCCTGGAGAAAGGAATGAAGTCAGTCCAGCTGAGAATTAAGTAGTAGGACTTCCACTTGGTTATATAAGAAAGAAAAAACAATTGCAAACAAGAATAAGAGAAAAATCAAGACTTCATAGAGAGTTGAATTGACATTCTGTGTAAATCCATAAAAGTGCGTAAGACTTCAAATGGGGTATAAGACAAGTTCTCTGAAAGGAAAATTCTCTTCTGAATAGCAAAGAAGAAAGAAGCATTAAGAGACAGGAGAACTGTGGTCAGGGAAGAAAGTAGGCCACACAGTATCCTAGGTCCATGGTGGTAAACGGAAGATATGCAAACAATTGTCAGTTATTACTTCCTGTTGGTGACTTATCCATGGATTCGACCCAGCTTCTTCGAATCAAAAACATTCACACACACAAAACGATATTTGTAATAAATATCTACAGATACATTTTTGTCATTATCCCTTAAACAATAGAGTATAATAACTATTTGTGTATCATTTTAATTAAACTACATATTATAAGTAATTTATGGTTGATTTTAAAGTATTTGAGAGAATATGTATATGTTCTATGCAAACACTATACTGTTTTATATAAGGCACTTGAGTATCTGTGGACATTGATATTCAGGAAAAGCCCTGAAATTAATCCCTCATGGAAATCAAAAGATGAGTGTAACGTTCTCTGGTCAAATATGTGAAAGAAGCAGTGTGTTCACTTAGTCAAGAGGGTTTATTTATGGAAGATTTATTTCATTTTTAGCCTTTGATATATAGGTTTGACTTCTGAACAAGATTTGAAAGATTAAACTCTTCTCAGAGTCAAATACAGTGAAAATTTGAGCCTTAAAAATGTTATTTGAGTAACACTGATCATAATAAAATAAATGAGGCTCTCTACCTTGCTTCCCAGCTAAAGCTCATTGTAACCAAGACACTTGATCTACTGGAATTTCTTATACACATTCATTTACATGATGTGTTATTCTTCCCAATGCCTTTTTACGTGCAGGGAAGGAGAAAAAAGAAGGACAATCTGGAGGGAAAGCAGAAAGGCAGGAAGGGAGTGGAGAACGAAGTCTAATCTTAGCCTATGATCTGCCTCAGAGAATGATTTCTATTCCAGGCTCTGTGGGTTTCATAAAAGTTGTTGTAGAGCAGAAAACAATGACTAACACTGAAACTATCTGCATATTTTGTATTGACTCCGTATCTCACCTAATTTAGATGCCAGGAGAAAACAGACAAAAGTGAGCTCAACTGATAAGTCTCATTGCACCTCCAGAACCGAAAAGCCAGAGGATTTTTTCTCTTCCCGGATCATTTGAAAAGAATACATTTCTGAGATAAGTTAGGAAGTCTCCATTGTGGTGGTGACTGGCAGAGTGCATTGATTTGACCTGGGATATTGGCTGTCACACTGCCACTGAGGCGAGCAGAGAACCAGTCAGCCTTTGATATGGAAATCCAAAGGGGCGGATTCCTGTTGAATGGGCTGCTGCAGCCTCTGAGGCAGACAAAGAGGAGAAACAGGATCAACGAAGTCCTGTTCTCCTCAGTGGAAACAGCTTGGAATCCAGCTTCCTGTTAGCCAGATCCTTTTGATTCTACTGACATCTATGGGTTGTGCCTTAGCTGTGCTCTTTCTTTTTCTTTACCTACCCATTGTCCCTATTCTCATATATTTTTAAGTTTTTTTTGTATGTAGTTATTTGAAAGACAACAGAGTAAATCTACCGTCTGTCCAACATGATGCTCCAAGGCCAGGCTGACTTCTCTCCCGAGGGAGACAGGAGCAAAGAATTGTATCCAAAATTCCTCTCTAGGCTCAGCCTCTTCCTACATTGGCTTTGCCATGAGAAGAATCTCATTCTCCACCCTGCTTTGCTTTAGACCTATATAGAGAAATATCACGCATACATAGCCTTTGTACTTTTGCAACATATTACTATCGGCATACAGACATCATGTACTTATCACATATGATTTACTATGGAAACCTGTATCAGCAATGTAATTGGAAAAACAGGCAAGCATCTGCCTGTTGTTGGGTTTGTTTGTTTGTTTGTTTGTTTGTTTTTTGCTTTTTGAAACGGGGTCTCGCTTTGTAGTTCAGGCTGGCCCTGAGCTCACTATGGTGCCAGGCAAGCCGCCATGAACTCAGCAATCATCCTGTCTCTGCCTCCCGAGTGCTGGGATTACAGACGTGAGCCACCACGTCCGGCATTGTGGTATGCGTCGTTGACTGTTGGTGGGCATGTCTCCACGCCCAGCATTGTATGTGGTTACTGGGGATCGAACTCAGGACCTTGCGCTTGCGAGGCAGGCGCCGGAACCACTGAGCTAACCCTCCAGCCCCCTGTTGTTGGTTTCTTGTGGTTATTTTTTTGTTTGTTTGTTTTTTGTTGTTTGCAGTAGCAGGGATCAAACTTGGGTACTTGTGCTCCCAAGATAGGTGCGGTAACACTTGAGCTAAATCCCCAGCCCCACATGTGCCTGTTTTTGACAAGTGGCACAGCTCTTGAAGTCAGTCTCCAAAGCCTTTCCATGCACTGGGAAGGACTAATTCTGCTTCAGATTTTCCCTTTTAAGACCCAGCCTTTTTGTTCTCTCTTTTCATTCCATCTAATTCCTACCATCTCTGGTTCCTTCTCCACTTTTTTTGTTCCCCCTTAACTACATCTACAAGGAGACCTCAATCCAGGTTATTATCTTCATTCCTTTCTTTTCTCCATCCTTTATTCCTTCTTGCTTTGTCACCATGTCAAGGCAACAACTCACACTGCATACTTATTCTGTTTCAACATCCATTTCCACAGCAGCATTTAGAATCCCACAGTGGTCTTATTTTAGAGTGCATAATTTCATTCCAAGTCACTTCATTGTTTGACAACAGACCCTGTACTTATGAATGTAGAATACACATTTTTCTCCCATGCTTAGGATTGAATCCAGGAATTTTGCACTGAGACAGATATATATATGCCCAGTCATTTTTTTAAACCTTTTACTTTGAGATAGGGTCTCACCAGCAGGGGTAGAATTTTCAGTCCTCCTGCCTCAGCCTCCCAAAGTGTTAGAAACACAGGCTTGAGCCACAGGGCCCAATTCAATTACTCTACCAATTTTTTAAAAGTATTTTATCATGTGTCAACAATTAACTCCTCAAGAAAGAGGAGAATGTTCAAAAAGCCTGACTTCTTTCAACTGTAGTGAGTGCAAGCCCAGGTCTTGGCAAAATTACTAAGTCACCCATGTAAATAGAAACAGTAGCAGGAGCTGGAGGGCTTGACTTCCACGAAGAACATCAGTCCTCGCAGCCTCTGATTCAGAGCTCACAGATCATTGAGGATGTGCCTCCCAAAACTAAGACGCTGAGCCCTTTTTCCTCTGGAGGAATCTGCTATCACAAAGCACAAAGGCACAGACGCCACCACAAGGCTGTGGTAAAGTATGTACTCAGTCAAAAATTCACATGAAGCGAGGAACCACAGAATATAGGAATCTCATATATGCAGGCAATGAGATAGGAGACAGAGTATCAGCTCTGACATCCAAGAAAGCAGAGTTTGAATCTGGCTTTGCTCCTTACTGCACGAAGGAGCCCAGTAAGTTGCCTACTCTGTCTGCACTTTCTGTGTCTTCTGTAACATACAAAGGACAGTGACTTGACGCACGCAAATTTTTATAATTCCCAAAAGACAACATGTAGACTTACTCCCCAGAATTCTCAAGGCATGCCCCCCATCAACACACATGCAGGATAAGGGTATTTATAGTGAAACTACTTGCCAGCCCCTTTCTAGGTGGAACTATATTCTGAACATAATCCAGCCTATAAAAGTTCTGGATATCTACCCTAAAAATAAGACGTTCATTAAGGAAATACACAAAACAGCCTTCTAGCTAAGTAATGAGCCTCTGTCTTTAAGGACCTGGTTTGGATTTGAAACAGAGGAGTCCAAAGGTTGGAATTTAGGCCCCAAGAGTGTGTTTGTTACCTGCAAATTGTGTTCTTATGCTGGTTCTCACACTAGGATTTCCATGAAAGTTCCCCCGGAGATTAATTAGCTCTTAATGGAACTATACCTTTCTATTCTTTCACACTGCACTGCATTCTTTCTTATTCCAAATAAGTAAAGCGTTAAAAGATGCTAAATCCCACAGGACAATTTAAAAGGGAGGGATTATTTCAGTCTTGGACGTTAAAAGCAGCACCTAGAAAACTCAAAGCAGAATTTACTTGGTGTTGGATTCCAAGTCCTTACTTTTCACAGCCCCACTAACCTGCTCCCTTCTCTCCTCGGAGCAGGGGAGAATCTGACAGCTTCAACAAAGCCCTGGGGGACAAAGGGCCCTTAGGAGAGATGAGCCCTGCTACCCCTCAGCCAGCCCCACCCGCCTCTGCCCCTCAGCCTGGAGTTGTTTCATCCTAAACAGTAACTGAAGTCTTCAGATGATGAGCACTAACTCTTTAGCACCCATTTTTTAAAATCCACCCTTAATATAGAGTGACACCGAATTCCCTGGTAATCGGATTAGACTATATTGCTCCAACTGTCACTCACAGCCACAGCCTCTTTATCTCCTCACTGATAAGAAGCTAAGCTCCTTGACTCACTTTGCCGCTGTCTCTTTGGAGTCATCGAGAATCTCACTTCTTCAAGCCAACAATTTTATTTGCTTAATCTTGGGTGAAGAGATGAGGGATTTAGAGGCAAGTTTTCAACATCCCTGTCATTCCTCATAAGAGGACACTTTCTGTCCTTTACCCTCCTTTCGTCTCTGCCACCAACCCACGCAGACACACCAACATCATGCAAACAGCCAACACAGCACAACAAAACGTACACAATAAAAACACAAAAAATACACAAGTTTTACCTAGTTAACACATCTACATTGTAGATGCACTATACTGCTCACAAAACCATTCATTCACACAAACCCAATTTAGGAAAAGAAAAAAGAATGTCTGCCTGCTGGTTGTCACATCAAAAGGTGGGATTTCCACTGACCCATTAAAGTAATCAAATTTTAGGAGGTAACTGAAGTCACCTGGTTAAACTTCCGCACTTTTCTGTGAACAATGAATACGCTTATACCTGTAAACTATGTCATAGGTTGGCCTTACCTACAGCCTGGAAGTTTTTGAATGGAGACCTTCAGGGTTCAGAGTTAAAGAAAAAGACAAGATTTCAAGGCCCATTCAGTAATGCTCAGCAAGGCTTTCGATGTTCAAGGTTCCTTATGTCGTTGTTTTACAGTAGGACAAGTAGTACTCCACCACAACCAGGCTTCCCAGCGCCTTTCAGCTTTCACACTGATAAAATGAGACAAGCACAGCAAAAGCAAAATTTCTTCTAATATGAGGAACAAAAGTATAAAAGCTTTAGTTCAACTAGAGCGGTGGCTCAAAATAGAGGTACCAGGAGGGTTAGACTCAGTATGGAGTATAAAAGAATTTAGGAATGTGAGTCAGATGGACTCAAATCTCCTTCTCCAGTTTAACAGTTACACAAGTCACATGTCCTCTCTAAAGCTGACTCCTGCTCTCCAACATAGATATAGGGATAGATTTTTAACTACTTTGCTTTCATTATGAAGTTATATTTGCCATCAGTAATTCACATAGGTAGTTGTCATAATTCCTGGAAGAATCTAGAAAAGCAAACATTAAATGGATTCCTGATGAATACCTTTAAAATATTTATTGGTTATACCGGAAAGGTAATAAATGTGTATGCATTCAGGGAAGAACTAGTACCAACATGAAAATAAATCCATGAAACTACACCAGTAGCCAAACAAATCTACAAAGAGTAGATTTGAACTTAGCTCATATCAGCTCAATTCCCCCAGACCTGTAAGGATCACACTGTATGTTCCAGGCATTTGGGTAGTACACACCTGCTTTTTATTTTTATTTATTTATTTATTTATTTATTTATTTATTTATTTATTTATTTATTTATTTATTTTGACAGGGTCGTGCTTTGTAGTTCAGGCTGGCCCTGAGCTCACTATGTAGGCCAGGCAAGCCTCAAACTCAGCAATCCTCCTGCCTCTGCCTCCTGAGTGCTGGGATGACAGGCATAAGCCTCCACTCCCGGCACTGTGGTATGTGGTGTTGATTGCTGGTGGGTGAGAGTCACCACGCCCAACATTGTATGTGGTTACTGGGATCAAACTCAGGGCCTTGCGCGTGCAAGGCAGGCGCTAGAACCACTGAGCTAAATCTCTGGCCCCAATACTCACCTGCTTTTGAGTAATACAAATAAAGAATCACCAGGCTGGAGATTCCCAAAATTCAGATAAGAAAGAAGATATATATAAATATCACATGCCCAACCTTGCATTTCAAGAAAGTCTACAGAAACAAATGCCTAGTGATACCAGCTTTATGAGCAACTCATGTTGGTTTTCCCAGAACTTTTGTGCTTTTAAAGCCAAAGGTGCTGCATTTTGGAAAGCCCCTCTTTCCTTCACAATGTTTTGTAATGACCATGAGTAGGATGGCTGAGGAGGGGAACAAACAGTAAAGTGTCTGCAGTGCTACAAGTGAAATCTGGGAGGGAAAAGAAGGGTTGCTACCAGAGCAACCCTGAAGTAGATTGAACAACCAACAGATAGATAGGAAAGTTGGTGGAGAACTGAGTCACATTTTGTCTTAACCAGAATATCTACTTTTCACCGTATCCCACAGCTTAATGGGTCAGAAGACAAGATATAGCATGGCTCAGTGGGGTTTCTACTGTCTCACAGAACTGAAATCAAAGTGTTCAGACTCCTGAAGCTCACTGACAGAATTTTATTCCTTGTAGTTGTAGAAATGAGATTCTAGTTTCTGTAATACATAACACAAGAGTATGTCCCATCTTTCCCTGCCTTGAATCTCTGATTTTGTCTTACATTGCCAGCCAGAAAAGGTCTGTATTTCTGATACATGATTACACTGGGCATACCCATCAGCCCAAATAATGTCTGAATTGTACAGCAAGTTGATTAGTAACCTTAATTATATCCACAGAGTCCCTTTTTCTATGCAATATAATCTATTTACAATAATAACCCTAGGGGGTAAATATCAAAGAAGCCCAAATTCTGTCTAACACAAATTACTACAAAGCCATGGATGACATTTTGCTACAGCAAAGAACAGATCTTGACCACCGAAAACCAGACCACAGTTAAATGCTCTGTCTTACAAAGTACTAAACTCTCCTCCCAGAAAAAAGCTCAAAGCCATTTGGAGTACTACTGAAGAAATTCCTACACGAAAGAAACCAGGAACTAGATGGATAATTTCCATTCAGCTCTAAGTTTCAACAATTTCCATTTTCCAGATTGCTGCCATCCTGCTCCATGGAGGAAAATGATATGCTTGAATAATGAAAAGACAGAATCTTTGAGAAAATGATCAAACTTTTCCAATGCAGATGTTCTGACTTTCTGTGCAACAGACTTATGGTGAAACTAGAAACCAAAAATTTACTTTTGCATTTCATAGTTATTAGTTCTGAAACAGAAGGAAGAAGAAAGAAAGAAAGAAAGAAAGAAAGAAAGAAAGAAAGAAAGAAAGAAAGAAAGAAAGAAAGAAAGAAAGAAAGAAAGAAAGAAAGAAAGAAAGAAAGA
>PVIC010041195.1:0-16323 GCA_004025085.1 Thryonomys swinderianus
TGAGGGGAAGGAATAAATATGATACAGAAAGAAAATAAAAGAGCATGTATAAGGGGGGAGGAGGGGGGAGTGGGTAGGGATATGGGTAAAAATGAGAATTAACTTGTGGCATATACTGGTACAAATTTCCCAATGTTATATGTGATTTTGAGATGTATATAAATTGTACCAATAAAGAATTCAATAAAAAAAAAGAATTAAATCTTTAAAGTAGAAATTACCAGTAAACTGGTGCTTGCCAACTCAGTTACATTAAGTAAAATTTTTTTAATAGGATGAAAGATATGATCATTTGGATCCTGCTGAAGTGGAAAAAGTTGAAAAATTTATCAGTGATGCCATGAGCTGGCTGAACAGCAAGATGAATGCACAGAACAAATTAAGTCTCACTCAAGATCCTGTGGTAAGAGTGGCAGAAATAGTTGCAAAGTCAAAGGTAAGAAACTAAATGAGTTTAAGGATTAAAACGTTTTAGTGGAAGTCATACTTTGAGAAGTAATCAAATTGTAAAAGAACTTAGAAATACAGAAATTTAAGGCAAATCTCTTATTTACTAATTTTTTTTAAAAAATTCTAGGTGTGGACTATCTCTGTTTTTTAAATTTATCACACAAGGCTGGTTTTTAAATTTTAACACCAGTACAGAATGAAATAAAGCAGTATGATGACTTTTGACTATTAAATAAGTCAATCTTCCAGAAGAATTGAAAGTCTGCATTACAGGATAGGTCTATCTTTAATCTAGTTTGAAATATATTTAATAGTAAAATCTAATTTTTTAAATAAGTTTATCTAAGTTGAGATAAACTTTCCAATTGAGGAAACATGCCAAAAGATGTCATGGAAAAACACCTTGGAAAATATGGTGACAAAACTTCATAAAAAAGATTAGTATCCAAATAGAAAAATTAGTAAAGACACTGAATTAGCAATTGACAGAAGAAATTCATGTCCAGTAAATATATGAAAAAGTGTTTATCCATATCACTAATCTTAAAAATGAAAAATCTTTGGATATAAAGAAATGGATGTTGTCTCCTCAATACTTTGGTTAAATTTGTTACAACTTTCTTGGAACAGAAAATACATAGAAATTTAAGGAATTTGACTCAAATTCACAATTCTAGGAATTACATAAATTCATGCATGTATAGAACATGATATAGCCATTATACACAATATTTTAGACATAAAGAAATGTATAACATTTTGTTGAATAGGAAAGTACAGAACTGAAAGTCATCCCATATATATAAATTTATATGGTCATAGTTTTATGCTTATATGTGTGTTTATATGAACATCTAGATGTTCACCAAAATGGTAAACTATTGGAGTACTTCAAGAGAATTTTTACTTTGTTGAGTGTTTTTGTATGTATCAGGTATTTTATTTTATAATCAATTAAGTAAAAACACTTTCATTCTGTGAAAATTCTCTCAAGCTTCTGCTAGGTAATCTACTTCTAACTAGGTAAGGAAGATGGAGAGTGCAGTCATCATTAAAATATTCTCCATCTCTCCATCCCTAACCCCTCTCTGAAACTATTTGAAGGGTTTTTTAATTTGATTGGATTATGTAGTAGTATTTTATCTTTGTGTAAAATGCAAGGAAATAGAAAAAAGGCTGATTATTTCACTTAAATTATGTTATATTTATTTTCATGACTTATTTTTCCATTAGCAGAAGAATTGAAAGCAAACTGTATCAAACTAAAAACTAAAGTTACCATGTATATTTATATAGTTTTATTAAAATTGTTTTCATATAACTTGAGAAATTTCTATTAAGTGTTATTTGACATGCTTCTCATAATTTTCAATGCATTTGACATATTTTTGAAAAATAAAAATTATTCCTGACAAACTAAATTATTGAAATTATGAAGAAACAAGTTTTAGGAAGGTTAAATACAAAAAAGTGTTAAACCTTGAATGTTTTCTAATTTTCACAAATATGTACTAACCAGAAAGCAAATCCTTCATGAACCATTTAAAGAGACAGTTATGTAGCTGAACTAACATAAGATTGGAGAATTAATGTGGAAATTTAGAAAATTTTGAAAGTTAATGATAACTTCTTTGTGATATTCACATCTGTAGGAACTGGATGATTTCTGTAACCCCATCATATACAAGCCCAAACCAAAAATAGAAGTTGCTGAAGACAAAGCAAAAGCTAACAGTGAACACAATGGACCAATGGATGGACAGAGTGGGCCTGAAACCAAACCAGATCTAAAAGATAGCTCACAGCATACTAAATCTTCAGCAGAGATGGAAGTGGACTAAGGGTTAATTTTGCCTTTCCATAATTCAAACACTGCAAGTAACTACAAGGTCCATTCATAATACATCTGGTACACACAACAGATAGATGTTCAGTTATTCTAAACTACTTTTTGTCATTTGTTCTTAGAGTAGTTTTGAGTGTTCTATGAGTGCACCTCTGTTCATTTCCATTGCTGCTTTTGTAAAGCTTTAGCTGAATGCACATTTACAAGTCAGTTTTAGCTTTCCTGATATATTTTATATCAGACATGCAAGATGTAGTATGTAATTGGCAAGAGTCTACCTTATTTAAAGCTTCTACCTTGGATAAAACCTCAGTTCCTTCATTCAGGAAAGGCTACTGTGTTGCACTATTGTTACAAAAGCATAGACTTAACTGCATTGTTATTTTGAAAAACAAATTAAAATTGACTGGTTTAAAGCCATTAAGGCACTGACCTTTTTCTAGATTGGTATTAATTTAAATATTAAATGAGAAGTTACTAAAGAATTGAGTCTATCTCACTGATAGATAAAAGCTCCAGTTTTGTAGTCATTGCAGAAATGAAGCAAATCCCAAGTGGAAAAGAGAAAATGCACAATTTTATGTTAAGGTGACACCAGCAGTTTGCTTCCTTTATTAGTAACACAGATTGATGTTTTCTCAGATTGATGTCTTTTTCAATTGAAACTTTTTTGATCTACTAGTGAAGGCCAGTTGCTGTTAAAATAATGCTAGCCTATACCTTCATGTTATAGGGGAAATGCTGTGGACCTATTCAGACATGCATCTGTGATATTAATATCCTTGTTTTACTTTTCAATAGCTGTCTTGGTTTTCTTAGTTGATTTTGTTAATAATACAGGATAAGGAGAAATGGCACAATGCATTCCATTATATATATTGATTTACTGTTATAAACACTATTAAATAAGCAGTAATACTTGAAAAGGAGCACTTAACTACAAGTCTTAGGAAATAATGCTTGTAATAAATTTATGTTATACATCAACAGGCAAAATATATAATGTTACTTAGTGTAATATGATATCTGATTAAATTATAGTTCCTGCTGTTAAATTTTGAAACCTTGGCTCCAGTTTTGGTGCTTCTTAAGTAAGTGGGAAGAAGGGACAATATACTTACTAATAAGAACCTACTCTATGCTTCATCACCAGACTTGTTCTCCTTTCTCAGTTCTATCCAAAGGCTTGAAACTGTTTTCCCCTGGTTAAAGACCGAAGTTACATTCCAAACTGCAAGAAGAAGAAGCATAGATGAACGTATGGATCTTTGTGTTCTTAGTGCTGGTCAATGACATTGACAAGTTAAAAGTTTGAAAGGCTCACTTTTTTCCCCAAAACTAAATCTTTATATTAAAAAGCATCAATACTGACTTTTCTTAAGTAATATATATTGAAAGTATAATATCTTTAGGGATAGACATTTCTCAAAACTAGTTCTCTAATAGAGATTTTTGTTTCTACAATGTAGCCTGCATTTTTCAAAAGGAGAGTATGGAGCAGTGTGTGTTTTGTAGGGAGTTTTATTCCACCTTTGTGGGGAGTGTCCCTTTTTTGCATTAAAAAACCCCATAGCCCTAACATTTTTTAATATCTATGTCTTAATATTCTTAAAGTGAAGGAACTACATTTAATAAATGATGAAATACATTTTAAGTGGGTATCACTGGGGTGCAGTGGTCCCTATCTGGTAATCTCAGTTACTTGGGAGCCTGAGGCAAGAGGATTCCAGGTTGAAGGACAGACTGGGCAACATGAGAACCTAGCCCCAAAATAAAAAAGAACAAGAAAGACTGAGGAATGTAGCTTCATGTTAGTGTTTGCCTTGCACACTCAAGTCCTGGGCTCAACCCCCAGTCCTGCCAAAGTAAAAAACAACCCCCTCAACAGAAAGTATCAGTTACTTTTCATATCTGTGTTGTACACATACAGATTCATTTCAGAAAGTGCTATGACGGAACATGTGACACTATAAAAAGAGACTGGCACCTTTTCTTGTTAAAACACCCACTCTTCTAGCTAAAAAGGTATACCTGGAATAAATAGTGGAAACATCCCTTTGTACATCTCAATTCTCCAGCATATCCTGACATTTTCTATTTCTGCTATTATGTCATTTTGGTGTTGTGTTTTAGTCAAGTAATAATTTCTATCACCATATGACACTCATTTAGTAAGTTAAATATATCCAAGATAACTTTTTCTACCAGTTAATTCAGTATGGATACTTTCAAAAGCCATTAATCCTACAAAGTAGTTATTTATTGAATTAATTATTAAAGAGGATGTTCTCCTTAATTTCCACTTTCCATAGAATGTTCAGTCCAATTTTAATCTTCATTGATATGTACAATACTAATGCAAAAATTAATGTTTCAGAATAAAAAGTTGCTATTTGTTTCAGAATAAAACAGACTTTAAAAGATACTAAACAAAACAGAACATTGTCATATATATGCAGAAATTAAATATAAAGGACAGTGGTGGAGAACCAACGGCACAAATAACAGTATTTATTTCACTACAAGTGAAATAAATTTTAGAAATTTGCCATCATGGATGTAGAACATAAAAATACAGATTTAGCATAGTTTGACTCTGAAAGGTAGATAGAACTTTTTTTTTTTTTTTTTTTTTTTTTGCTTTTTGAGACAGGGTCTCGCTTTGTAGTTCAGGCTGGCCCTGAGCTCACTATGGTGCCCAGGCAAGCCGCCGCGAACTCAGCAATCCTCTTGTCTCTACCTCCCGAGTCCTGGGATGACAGGCGTGAGCCACCATATCCGGCATTGTGGTATGCGGTGTTGATTGTTGGTGGGCGTGAGTCTCCACGCCCAGCATTATATGTGGTCACTGGGGATCGAACTCAGGACCTTGTGCTTGCGAGGCAGACGCCGGAACCACTGAGCTAACCCTCCGGCCCTAGATAGAACTTTTGATAGCCAGTTGTACTGATTATAAAGCCAAAACTGTTAAATAATATAACAAAAGAAAATCAGTTTCAAACCATTTTATCACAACATCTATAATTTTTGGAAAAATTATGTATATGTAAAGGCAATAGACATTATTCGTAGTGATCAGATTAGCCCACTTGGACCCTAAATAAATATAACCATACATCCAATTTCATAAATTTGTAATATAAGGATAAGCCTTTAAACATTTCCATTTTAGGATATTTTGTTTTAAATAGTATGTAGTAGTCCACAACAATTAAAGCCTTTGCCCTAATTCTACATTCAGAGCTGGGATATAGTTAAGTAGTAAATCACTTAACTTGCCTCCCACATAGCAGGACCTGAGTTCAACTTTTTTAAAATTTAGAATTGATAAATGTCAGAAAAATATTAATTTCCATTTTTCCCACATGTTATAATTTTACAGGAAAATTCATTTTTAAAGTAACTGCTGGTATATGGTTAAGCTTCAGAAGTTTTGAAGGAGAATTTGGTTTTGTGATATTCAATTTTATAAAATTGTAATTGAATGACATTGAAGTCTTATAGTACTGATTAAATAAAGCTGGTCACTGGAGACTTCTCAAGTGACATATAAGTCAAGCGTGGTCCAGCATTTGAGAGGCTGAGGAAAATCACTCATTGCAGGCCAAGCCTGGGTTACATAGAGAGTTCAAGGCCAATGTGAGCTACACAATGAGACTCTGTCTCTAAAACGGAGCAACTAGCCATGGTGGTGCACACCTCGCCTATAATCCTGGCTTTCCAGAGCATGAGGCAGGAGGTTTAGCCAGATCCTATTTCAAAATAAAAAGGGAAAGGGATGGAGCTTAATGTGAAGGCCTTGGGTTTAGTCCCTAGTATTAAATAACAGGGGTGTCAAGTGCCATGGAAAGGTGACATGATATACTTTGTAACAGTTTGTCTAACAAACTAAACGATCTTAAAGCACCCAGTAAATTTCAGAAGATAATACTTTTTAAACCAAGGTTGAAACATTTCTATGTCTGTAATCCCAGTACTCGGGAAGCAGAGGAAGAGGATTGCCAAGACTTTGAGGCTAGCCTGGGCTACATAGTGAGTTCATGGTCATCCTGAACTACAAAGCAAAACCCTATCTCAAAAAACAGAGAAAAAAGCATTTCTTTTTGCTTTTCATCAAGGTCTGATGTAAAGTACTGTTATTAAAATAATACTCAGCATATGATTTTCTTTTGATAAACATAATGCAAATCATAGCCAGAAAACCTTAACCAAAACAAGTACATCTCTAATTTTAAATCCACTGAAATTAATACTATTCCATGTACTTGGGTTTAATAATAAAACAGTTTTGGGCTTATAATGCTGCCACATGCCTTTATAAATGGAAGTGTGGGACAAACTCATAGGTATTTATTTGAAACAAAGGAGCATTTGGAATTTTAAGAATGTCAAAAACTATAGCTTCTTAGAAGGAAATGTAAATGGAAGTGGCCCATCTTCATAAGTCTTAAAGGCTCTTTCATATTCTGCATGTTGTTAAAAATATTCTCAAAATACATTAAAAGACACAGCTTGTAAATCAAAACTAATAATTGAACATAAGCATTTACAGACTCAGTCTGTAAAGATCTAGATAGTATGATCTGTGCTTTGGAATATAATTTACACTTGTAAGTCACAGTGTGATCACTAAGGAAATATACTAATAACTTACAATTGCCTATCCTGTAAGTTCAGTAAAATTCAACATGTCTAATTGTATTACAGCATATGAACCACATATAGTTCTTACTGTCTTTATTCTCCAGTGGTGGCAAACCTGTGGCATCCATGTTACTGTGTTGTTAAGAGAAAAGGTATTAGACTTACTTTTTAAAACTAAAACCTCAGTATTCAAGTTTAATTCAAGTGTTGGGATTCGTGGTAAATTAAGTGGGTTTTAGGTTGCAGTTCGGCATACAACTCTAAAAGGCTTTGCCATCACTGTTCTAGACTCACTGTATTTTTGTCAAGTATATGCTTTATTTTGGATTAGCCTTTAGATTTTTTTTCATAATATTCATATCCTGTCACTTAGTTGATTTTATTACCTTTGTTTCCTTTTTAAGTTACTGTTAAGACTTCTTAGCTCTTAATTCACATCTGATAGCCATGTTAGATATTTATATATGTAATGTCTCCAAAATCCAGTAGTGGCACAGAGTAGATTCTTTATATTCTGAGCTTAGAAATAAAATAGTTTCAAGTAGTTCTGCAATTCTTAGCTGTGGGCCAAAACAGTTGATTTTGTGAGTGTTGCCATCAAATAACCAACATCCCTTTTTTTTTTTTTAAACTCAGACAACAATATGACAAAAATAACAAGGGCCAGAAATGCAAAATGGTAACGATTAGACACTTTCAAGTCTTCTCTTCTCTTATTACCCATATACATGTATTGTCATCATCCCTGTTTTTAGTTCCCTGACTTTGTGTCTCTGAGGACTTTAGTTAAAATACTCTTAAAATCATATGAACTCACTTAGAAGTAAAAATTAATTAGAATTGGAAATTTAAAGAAAGTTTCAAAAGTGGTATATTTTTCCTGTTAAGTCAACTTGGCTTAATCTTGGAAGGAGACTCACATTAAAACTGTTACCTTTTATGTTTGATAGGAAGAAGCCATTGTTATTTAATACTATAACATATAGAAGCAATTGTTTAATGAAATTAATAGATTGTGTAGTATTCATAGTATTGTATCCAAGGCATTTTTTTCTTTTCTCCAACCATTGTTACAATAATTTATGTACATAATGAGTAACTCCAGTCCTTAATGTAAATTAACTTTTAACAGTTTAGTTCCTGTGAGCTGCTACTTGCTCCTTTTTTTCTTCTTTTGAGAACTCTGCATTTGATTTCTCAATTTGTTTTTGAAACACTAAGAACTTGTAATCAAATGTGATGTGTGTATAAGAATTTTGGATGTGATCTTTCATACCTTCAGTGAACAGACATGAGAATAGTTTGTGATGTTAAAGGTGGTAATATTCTAAGAATACAGTTTCTGGCATACAGTTATGGTTCACAAATATATCTAGAACAATGTTCACGTATGGCGGTATCAAAGTACATAAAACATTTCCGATGTATGTAAATTGTATCTGCGCACTAGTGAACAAAAAAAATAGCAATTGATAAATGCAGTTTTGCTTCTGGATGGCAGCCACATTGTCACGAAGTCATGTAATTATAATAAATTCATATATCTACATGCTTTTTGAACTACGAATTTTAGACATCTAAGGTTTAATTTTCACATACTGAATTTCACTGACTTGATAATCTGTGAAAGAGTCATCAAGTTCATACTCAGAACTTTGTTAGGCACTTAGTATTTCTGAATTAGTAAACTTCAAAGCTTTTAGATATTGTTTCTGAAAACTAAAATGATAGTTTGCTAATGTTGAAAGTGTTACCAGAGGGGAAAATAACCAAGTAAATAATACTTCTCAATTGGCATAGGAAACTCCTTTACCCAAAGATTCTAATAGTTCCTCACTTTTAATAATTGCCATTCTTGACAAATTCCTTAGCATGTGGGGATAAAGCCATGATGGAGGTCCCTTGGTGTAGATTAGAGCATGTAGTGTAGTGTTTAATCCTCTAGGAGTCCAGTAACTTGTAAACATTTAAAGTATATAGACCCTCAATTTAGAAAATGTTTAGACCGTATGCACTTTTAACTTTCCAACGAAAGGCAAATACATGTTTTTCTAGTCTGGATAGATGAACAATTAGTAGTTCATTGCTATTCACCTACTTGTGTTTGAAGAACTGGAGGATTTTCTTGTTTTACAAAGCCTGTATTCCTAGTGATTAAGGAGGAAAGAGATGAGGAGGGAGTGCCTGTTGATTGTATCTCACAGTGCTTTATCTTCAATTTCCCACTTTTTAAAGGTAAATAGGTTCAATAGTTTCACACAGCCCACAAAAATTTGAAGGTAATATGAAGGCAGCTGTTCCCACAATATTTAACTGCATGTAGGACCTCACTGGTGGTTTAGCAGTAGAAATGTGAAAAGATTTGTTTATTGGCTTTACAAATAACAAGGGTTAGGCTAAATTAAGAATAAACAAGAAAGAAACTGTAACAAACAATACTAAATGCACTAGACAAAAGAAATGTACAAATTACATAAACCAATCTAAATACCAATCATAGTAAGTACTATAAACTTGTCAGTTAAGAGGCATTGTTTGTGGTTTTACAAAGAAATACAATGATGTCATAGAATAAAAGGCAGTGCTTATCAAAATGATACAGAAACAAGAGATAAAATTGACTTTAAGGTAAAAACAGAAAGGTTGGTAAATGTATCCCATAAGTACATGTCAATTTTAAAAATAAAAATTAAATTTAAAGAGTATTTTCATAATAAATGAAACAGCTGACAAGAAATATAACAACTCTGAAATAATAACCTGAAATATAGAGTTAGCATTGAGAAGATAAAACCCCTAAGAATAGTGCTAATTAGCGGATACATAGAGGCTGGAAAAAAATGTTTAAAGTTGGAGCTAACAGATTTATGTAAATTCTGTAATGATCTTTTATAATACAGAAATGGACATAGTAGACAGAGCAACTCTCAACACCAAGAACTACCTTGCAGACTTTCAGACAAAAGTGTTAGAAATGGTATGAAGATATTCAAAACATATACCATTACTGTTTCAATTAAAAGGATTTTGGTAATGATCAAATGACAATACTTTAAACATAAAGTTGCAGCTGTACCCCTTAAATTCCAATCTCTGCTGAATGTACTCCTAATCTCTATTGCAACTGTCTTTATATGTGTACATGTATGTATAATGTAACTTGTATCTTAATTATAATTGCAAAGTGTCTGTGTCTTCCCACTGGAATACAAGCAGGGCCTTTCCTCCTTGTTCCCAAGCAACTGCAAGGATATCTACTACATGAGAGATGAGTAATTTTTAAATAAATGGAAGCTAGATGTCTATGCTTGAAGGCATACACTTAAAACAAAGATTTCTTGATACATTCATCCAAGTAAAGATGTAAATAGGATCAATAAAGTAACTTCTTGCTAATGATAATATTTAAAAACATGCAGGTATGGCGGAACATGTGTGTCAGCTCTTTGAGGTTCAAACTCAAAAACATTCAAACTGTAGCATTGTACAATAGCATTGTATTCCAGGGATAAGTCCCTTTAATTATTTTAGAAATGAGAGAAATATGTAACCCTTCCTATTAAGCCATATACTCTTTATCATATACTCTCTTCTTTAAATTGAGTTCTTTATTGGTACATTTTATACACAGCTCACACACTCACCATTGGGGAATTTGTACCAGTATATGACATGAGTTAATTCTCATTTTTACCCATTTCCCTACCTACTTCACAACCCTTTACCATCTACTCCTGATAAAAGACCAGAGAAAATTGACATGAGGAACAAAATTACCTAAACACTCTTTAATAGAGATATAGAAAATCACAAGTTTTATAAA
This sequence comes from Thryonomys swinderianus, assembly GCA_004025085.1. Taxonomy (NCBI): domain Eukaryota; kingdom Metazoa; phylum Chordata; class Mammalia; order Rodentia; family Thryonomyidae; genus Thryonomys; species Thryonomys swinderianus. Next base: position 10,764 of record PVIC010041195.1, read on the forward strand.
TGCAAACACTGGATTCCTACTTAAAATACTCTTATAACTGCCCCCCTCCTGCTCTGTGTCCTTAGTTTTGAGCCAACAGGATTGAAGCCAATAAAACAGCAGCCTGCGGGGAATGACCATGTACGTGTTAGCTAGGAAGAACAAATAGGAGGAGGTGCATTGTCAATGAATAGTGATATTTTGAAATGAATCTTTTTTGGAGTATTACATTTCAAGATTGGACTTAAAATGTATACATGTCCTCATGATTAAGATTAATAATACTGGGGCCGGAGGGTTAGCTCAGTGGTTCCAGCGCCTGCCTCGCAAGCGCAAGGACCTGAGTTCGATCCCCGGTAACCACATATAATGCTGGGTGTGGAGACACGCCCACCAACAATCAACACCACATACCACAATGCCGGGCGTGGTGGCTCATGCCTGTAATCCCAGCACTCGGGAGGTAGAGACTAGAGGATTGCTGAGTTCAGGGCGGCTTGCCTGGGCACCATAGTGAGCTCAGAGCCAGCCTGAACTACAAAGCAAGACCCTGTCTCCAAAAAGCAAAAAAAAAAAAAAAAAAAAAAAAAAAACCATTAATAATACTTTTCTTGGCTTCATCAAAAAACATTGTGTTTTTGACACAGGGTCTCACTATAGTCAGATGGCCTTGAACTTGTGATCCTCCTGGCTTGGCCTCCCAGGTACTGTGCATTACAGTGACCTATCAAAATCATTCTTAAACAAAACCAACGTTTTCCTTTTTGATTTTTTTTAAATGCAGTGATGCCAATAAGGTACTCAGTCTAGTAGAGACCAGAAAATTGGTAATACTGCTTTTGTGCCATTAATACAACTGTCAAAAGAGAAAAGCAAAGATAACCTTAAACAGTGGAACTTGAAGTTACATCTACCCTAACATACAAAGAGGTTGGATTACAACTGAATTTTAATTTATGACAGAAGTCTTGAGTTATGATCAGAACGTCAGGTATTTATGCTTCCAGATAGTCTCAGATACAGATTTAACCCGTGAAAAATTTTGGAAGCAACATTACAACATCCTTTCCCATGTGGGGCTAATTGAGAAATCCTGGGAGTGTGTCTCTTGCTGGACACTGAGATCTGCCTGTGTACAGGCGAGAGACTTTCAAGGCTGTGTAGAGGAGCCTGGGCCTGTACTGACCAAGCTGAGTAATGACCAGCCCTTGGGAACAAATTGAGTTTGTAAGTCAAGGGCCCACTGTATAATTTTTTTGTGGACATCTGATACACTGATACTTCAGTGATCCTTAGGAGTCCACCTGCCATATAATGAAAATTAAAGTCTAGGATAATCAAGAGAATATGTAATTTACAAGTTGATAATGATCATACCAGAATATGACCCAAAAAAGAGAAAAAAACATAAAAAAAGCATTTCATAAGATGGAAACATAAAACAAATACCAGTTATTTATATTAAAAATAGATGCACTTGAGCCAAGCACGGTGGGACATGCCTGTAATCTCAGGACTTGGGAGGGTGAGGCAGGAGAATCACTACAAGTCCAAGGGCAGCCTGAACTACATAGCAAGACCCTATCTCCATGAAGGAATGAATGCACTTGGAATTTTTTTTTTTTTTTGAGACAGGGTCTCGCTTTGTAGTTCAGGCTGGCTCTGAGCTCACTATGTAGCCTAGGCAAGTTTAGAACTCAGCAATCCTCCTGTCTCTGCCTCCCGAGTGCTGGGATTACAGGCGTGAGCCACCACGCGTGGCACTGTGGTATGTGGTATTGATTGTTGGTGGGAATGAGTCTCCACGCCCAGCATTGTATGTAGTTACCAGGGATCGAACTCAGGACCTTGTGCTTGTGAGGCAGGTGCCAGAACCACTGAGCTAACCCTCTGGCCCTGCACTTGGAATTTTTAGGATGGCTGAGTCAAAATGCCCAGGACCTACCACCTCTTCCATAGGAAAGAACAAAAGTAGCAGATATCTGCTTGTATTTTGAGGTAATTTATCAGAACACTATAATAAAAAAAGACCTTTTAAGACTTAGAGACCTGGCTTGAAAGTAGAATAAAAGATTAAGATATACCATCTGCCACTGTGGCTCTACAGCTGTGGGAAGGAGTGTGTCCACATGATGACAGTGCGAGTGGCCCAGCCAGTTGTGTTGGCATGTGTCAGGCTGCTGTAGCCCTCTTAGACAAGTGAGCTCAGGGCCAGCCTGAACTACAAAGCAAGACCCTCTCTCAAAAAACAAAACACTGAAAGCAGTGAGAGAAAGGAAGAAAATCACCTACAAAGGGAAGCCCATTAGGATCACAGCAGACTTTTCAACACAAACACTCAATGCAAGGAGAGTGTGGAGAGAAGTATTCCAAGTATTGCAGGAAAACAACGTCCAACCTAGACTGTTGTATCCTGCAAAACTATCTTTCAGAATACACGGGGAAATAAGATACTTCCATGATAAAGAACACCTGAAAAACTTCACAAATATGAAACCTGCACTCCAAAACATTTTAAAGAACATCTTGGAAAAAAAAACCCCAGAAAATTCCATACCCACGAGGCCCAGGAGAGTGAATTCATTGCGGCAAACAAGAAACTAAATAGAAAAGGAAGAAAAGAACCAAGAACAGGGAAACATGGCAGCTCTGAATATGTCCACATCAGTCATAACCATTAATGTCAATGGTCTCAATGAGCCAATTAAAAGACACAGACTAGCAGATTGGATCAAGAAGCAAGATCCTACAATCTGCTGCATACAGGAAACACACCTAATTTGGAAGGAAACCCATAAACTGAAAATAAAAGGTTGGAAAACAATCCTCCATGCCACAGAAAACTGCAAAAAAGCAGGAGTGGCTATTTTGTTTGCAGATAAAATAGATTTCAAACCTAGACTGATTAAAAGAGATAAAGAAGGTCACTATATTCTTGTACAGGGAACTATCCAAGAGAAAGAAATAACAATCATAAGTATTTATGCACCAAACTGTAATGCACCCAACTATATAAAACAAACATTACTGCCATGAAAAGCCAGTTAACCATGAATACAATAGTTGTAGGGGACTTTAATACTCCACTGTCACAGATCAACTGGACAAAGAATAAGGAAATACTTCAACTAAATCAAACTTTTGAGCAAATGGACTTATTAGATGCCTACAGAATTTTTCACCCTACAAAGCGAGAATATACCTTTTTCTCAGCTGCTCATGGGTCATTCTCCAAAATAGATCACATTCTAGACCATACAACATGCTTAAGTAAATGAAAAGGAATTGAAGTTATCGCCTGCATACTATCAGACCATAGTGCCTTGAAACTGGAGCTGAGTAACAGAAGAAATTCTGAGATCATCACAAACACATGGAATTTGAACAACACTCTGTTAACCAACCAATGGGCCAGAAATTAAACAGTTTCTACAACTAAACGACAACCCCAGCACAACATACAGGAATTTATGGGACACAGTAAAAGCAGTTCTGCGAGGGAAATTCATAGCAGTGAATGCCTACACTCAGAAAATAGAGCAAACTGAAATAAACAATCTAATGATGAACCTCAGAAAATTAGAAAAAGAGGAGCAAAACAAACCCAAAGCACATACTAGAGAGGAAATTATAAGGATCAGAGCAGAAATTAATGCAATGGAGACAAAGAGAACAATACAAAGAATCAATGAATCAAAGAGTTGGTTCTTTGAATGGATAAATAAAATCGACAGACCCTTAGCCAACCTTATCAAAGGAAGGAATAGGCTCAAATCCATGCTATAAGGAAAGAAAATGGGGAAATCAGCACAGATCCAGAGGGAGTCCAAAGGATAATAAACACGTACTTTGAAACTCTATACTCCAAGAAGATGGAAAATCTAGAAGAAATGGATAGATTTCTAGACACATATGAACTTCCGAAGCTGAATGAAGAGGATATAAAAATGTTAACCCGATATCAATCTGGGAAATTGAAAATGTGATAAAAAAAAAAAAAACAACCTACCAACAAAGAAAAGCCCTGGTCCTGACGGCTTCACTGCTGAATTCTACAAAACTTTTAAAGAAGAGTTAATATCAGTACTTCTCAATCTCTTTAATGAAATCAAAAGGGAAGCAGCACTCCCCAAATCATTCCTTGAAGCAACCATCACCGTGATTCCAAAGGCAGGGAAAGATCCCACCAAAAAAGAAAACTACAGGCCAATCTCTCTAATGAACATTGACGCAAAAATCCTCAATAAGATACTGGCAAACAGAATACAGAGAGTTATCAAGAAAATCATACACCCTGATCAAGTCGGATTTATCCCAGGGATGCAAGGCTGGTTCAATATATGTAAATCAATCAATGTAATACACTATATTAACAGACTCAAGGACAAAAACCATATGATTATCTTGATAGATGCAGAAAAAGCATTTGACAAAATCCAACACCCATTTATGATCAAAACCCTACAGAGAATTGGAATCTATGGACTTTATCTCAATTTAATACAAGCTATTTATAAGAAACCAACAGCCAGCATCATACTTAATGGGCAAAAACTGAAACCTTTTACACTAAGAACAGGAACGAGACAAGGATGCCCTTTGTCACCACTCTTGTTCAATATAGTGCTGGAAACATTAGCCATAGCAATCAGGCAGGACAAAGATATAAAAGGAATAAAGATAGGAAAGGAAGAAGTTAAACTGTCATTATTTGCTGATGATATGATACTCTATCAAGAGACCTAAAAACTCAACCAAAATACTGCGAGACTTAATTACCAAATTGGGTAGTATTGCTGGATACAGGGTCAATGCTCAAAAATCAACAGCCTTTGTCTACACAACAGATGTACTGAAAGAGAAATTGCGGAGTCAATCTCTCTCACAGTATCACCCAGAAAAATGAAATATCTAGGAAGCAACCCAACAAAGGAAGTGAAAGACCTCTACTCTGAAAACTATAGGACTCTGAAAAACGAGATAGAAAAGGAAATCAGAAAGTGGAAAGATATCCTTTGTTCCTGAGTAGGGTGAACCAACATCATCAAAATGGCTATACTCCCATGATTACTTTACAGATTCAATGCAATTCCTATTGAAATTCCAACGGTATACTTCACAGAGCTAGAGAAAATGATACAAAAATTCATCTGGAACCACAAGAAACCTAGAATAGCAAAAGCAATTCTAAGCAAGCATGACATGGCAGGGGGGTATTACAATCCCCAATTTAAAACTCTACTATAAAGCCACTGTGATAAAAAAAAAAAAACAAAAACGGCATGGCACTGGCAAAGTAACAGACCTGAGGACCAGTGGAATAGATTAGAAAACCCAGAAACATCCCCGGATACACTAAGACACCTTATCTTTTTTTTTTTAATTGAATTCTTTATTGGTACAATTTATATACATCTCAAAATCACATATAACATTGGGAAATTTGTACCAGTATATGCCACAAGTTAATTCTCATTTTTACCCATATCCCTACCCACTCCCCCCTCCTCCCCCCTTATACATGCTCCTTTATTTTCTTTCTGTATCATATTTATTCCTTCCCCTCATCACATTCCCACAC
>PVIC010041196.1:0-16342 GCA_004025085.1 Thryonomys swinderianus
CACTGCGCTAAATCTCCGGCCCATTCTACATGTTTTTAAAACTAATCAATGTTGTACTTTTTGTTTCAAACATCATATAACTTAAAAATTTCAAAAGAAGTAGGAAAATCTATTGTATTATCTTTATTTTCACTGTCAGTGTTTATTTTTCTATGCTATGTTCCAAGATTCTTTAATTTGTTCTTTCTGTTGACTAAACTTCATTCAGTCACTCTGTTATGGTAGTCTGCTTATGTAAAGCTTCTTCATCCCAGTTCCCCTTTCATTTCTAAAGGATGTTTTCACAGGTATAAAATTAAGACTTGATCTTTTGTTCTTTTTCGTCTTACTATCGGAATATTGGGAACTGAACATATGACCTTTACACTGGCCTGACCCAACAGACTTTTTAAAATTTTTTTAAATTTTGAAAGAACATTTAACTAAATTTCTAAGCTGTCCAGGGTCTCAATCGCTTTCCATATTGCTAAAATGAAGTATGTGAAACCCACAGTTGAAAGGATGAGTTTATTTGGCTCCCAGCTTCAGAATATTCAAGCCATGGCTGGCAGGCTCCAGTGAAGAAATGACATGCTGTAAGTGTCTGCTGCAGAGGAAAACTTTCCACTTCATGGCAGACAGGAAGCAGGGAGCAAAGGGAGGAGCTGGGAGAGAGAAACCCTTTCATGTTACCTTCGCAGTGACCTACCTCTTCCGACCATCTCCAAACAGCATATTCAGCTACTTAAACTTAATGGACAATTGCATTGATGTATACAGTACCTTCATGATTCAGTCACATTCCAACCACATGAGACTTTGAGGGAACATTTTAGATCCAAATCATAACACTCAGGCTGGGCTTGAACTCGAAATCCTGCCTCAGTGTCCATGAATGCTGGGCTTATGGACATGCACCACCATATCTAGCTGACAGTTGTATTTTCTTTAACTACATGACAGTATTGTGCTATTTAATTCCTCATGATTTCTGAGAAGAAAATGTTCATTATTTGTGTTGTTTTTAGTATAGGAAAGATTTTTCTCTTTAGTCACTTTCAAGAATTGTGTGTTTTGTTTTCAGAAGTTTGAATACACTGTATTTTGGCATATATTTCTTTAGGTTCATTCTGTTTGGGTTCAGCAGTTTTTTGGTTTCTTTTTAAGCAAAATTCTATTGGTACACTTTAGATAAACATAACAATAACATTCATCATAGGTAATTTGTACCTGCGCATGATATATCTTGGAACTTCTTAAATTTATCGATATATGTCCCTTGCCAAATTTGAGAACGCTACTGCCATTATTTCGAAAAGTACTGTTTCATCCTTCACCTCTTTTCCCTATTTCTGGGGACTGATGACACAATATTAAATCTTTTGTATTAATCCCATGTGCATTTGAAACCATTCATGTCTTCTTCAGTATTTTTCTTCTGTTACTTGAGTAACATTTTTTAACTCCCCGTGCATAAATTATTTCTTCTGCCCCTTTCATTTTGCAGTCTGGTTGTCCATTAAGCTTTTATTGCAATTAGCATAATTTTTGGTTTTAAAGTTTATAACTTGAGCCTTTCCAGCATCTTTCTTTACTGAAGTTATATATATTTTTTGTATGTTTTAACATATCCTTAATTGTTCTTTTAGGTGTTTTTACACAAAATACATCATGATCTTTGTCAGATAATTCTAACATTTCTGTCATCATGGGGGTTGAGATATTTATTTAGATCCTTAAAGCATAAAATTCCAGGCTCTCTACTCAGCCTTGGCTCTTGTGGATGCGGTAGAGTAACAGTGCCCCCAACCCTGCTGTTTGGTGAGAGTTACTGAAGTTCCTCTGTCTTCCTAAACTGCTCCTTGTGTGGTGCTTTGGCTAAATAGAGCAGGTTACTAGAGGCCTTGTTCTACTCTGCCCTTTGGGATTTATGGGTCTCTTCCTTCCTTAACTCTTGTGAAACAAGAGAGGAGCTCATCGCTATGTTTTTTCTTAGGTTCCTGGCTAATTTGCCTTCTTAGTCCACTTTTCAGTGATTTTATGTTTGTTTTACAGGTAGCATCCAGAATTTTTATTTGTACTTGGTAGGATATATAGCAGAATGTATATCTACTCCATTTTCCTAGAATTAGAAATCCCAGTCAAGTCAGCTTTTAACTTTGTCGTTTATTTTTGGTCTGGATTCTCACCTGATTTTTACTCCTTTTTCTGAGTTATATCCTTTTCTCTATTATGTACATGATTCTTCTTCTACTTAATGGAGTATGGTCACTTCTCCCAATTTGTTTTATTTTGAGGCTTTTTGGGTGATGAAATCATTAGTATTCATCAATGGTCAATTCAAAGATAACTATCTTGGAATTACATGTTTTATAATGAATTCTTGAAAATCTGAAATCTTTTAGTTATAAAATCAAAATTGAAATGCCACTTCCGATATCAATTACTGACATTCTGATACAGGCAATAACCAACAAAACTAAGTATCATAGTACTTTTACTAAATACAAACATCCATTAAGCTAGTATCATGACAAAAGTTCTAAACGGCACTTAAAATGAATAGAAAAATAAGCAAAATCAAGAGAATGCTCAATTAAATTATGAAACTCTTCTTTAAACATTCATCAGTTACTTGACATTGAATGTGATCATATAGTGTAGTGGAAACTGTTATAGTTCTACTGGAAATTGGCATATATTATAGACTACGGTTTGGCTTTCAGTAAAATCAATTAATAAAAGATGATTTTTATAATTTTATCACACTTGAATTGTTAATACTAATTTTAGTTGTAAACCTTTATGTAGAATACATTTAAATAAAATGATTCAATTTTAATGAGGGACTTCTATTCTCTTGTAAAAAATAAATGTAACATATCTAAAACTTTCCATTTTGCACTCTAGAACTATAATCATAACTAAAATCACTACTACAGAGAAATCACTAAATTTTTATTCTTTAGAATTAAAATTCAATAAAATGGTTTTTACTATTTTTAAAGTATGTTTAAAAATCTATAAGATGCTATGTGTATAAAGCTTAGAAGTTTTCTTGAAAAAACATTTGCGTTGATTTTCTAAAGAACAAGTAGATGATTGGTTTTAACCTCATCTCTTCAATTCATACATAATGAAGGCTGTTGCTAAAGTGGAATTTGTGATTGTTATTGCTGCCAAAATTAAAACCAGGTGTATTCGTCAATTTTTCTATTGCTTATACCAAATACCTCATGCCCATAACTTAAGGAAATGGCTTATTTGGCTCACAATTTCAGGGCATTCACTCCCAGGCAGGAATATCATGGTGGAGGGCTTTGGCAGAGGAACGCTGCTTACCTCTTGATAGCCACAAAGAAAATAGTGACAGAAAAGAAGAGTTCAGAGATCAAAAATATTACCCAATATTATGCTTTAATAACCCAAACAAATCCAGAAGTTTGTTTTAGTTATCCCCTAGGTTGCTCTGGAGCCGGTCATGTTGACAACCCAACCCAACCCAACTACCACATTCTATCCCTTGTTAAATTGACAACCAAATATGTTTTCTTAAACCATATTTAATTTCAAAATCCAGATAACAAGATCATAATTTCACCTAACAAGATGTAACTATTATGTATATAACTGAAAATGTACAATTCTTTTTCCCAAAGTCCTCATACTTCTAGCATTTCTCAAAAGCCTAAGTCAAAATATCTCTCAAAAATCTGAGTCTCATAACTGTGAAACCCTGTAAAATTCAAAAATGACATTACAGCCGGGCGTGGTGGCTCACGCCTTTAATCCCAGCATTTAGGAGGCAGGGACAGGAGGATTGCTGAGTTCCAGGCTTGCCTGGGCTACATAGTGAGCTCAGGGCCAGCCTGAACTACAAAGTGAGACCCTGTCTCAAAAAAAAAAAAATGACATTACACATTCTCAATATACAGTAACAAAGGTGAACATTTATAACTCCATAAAAGAGATGTAAAGGGATATAAAATTTGAACCAAATCATAACCAAATCCCAGCAAGACGAATACTAAGTCCTGTAGCAGTGCCTAACTCTCAGGACACATCAAGGTAAGATGTGCATTTCACGTGGTTCTGGTGGCTGTGTCTTTATGGCCTTGCTGATGGTAGCCCATGTGGCTTCTGTCTTAGGTTGGTTCCCTTTGCTGCTTATAGCTTTCTTCTGGAAGACAGTTCATATTCCTGCTATCTCCAACTTTTTGGAATCTCTGCTTCACTTTTTGATTAATTTGTATAGCTTCATATACTTTCTTCCATCCTGAGGTGAGAATTTCCTCTTTCTCGTCCCTCAAAGACTAATTAAATTTCCAAATAGGACAGTGTGTAGCCAGCATCCAAGCACTGGACACAGGATCTTAGAGGGCACTTACCTGCTGGCACACAGCTACTTATTTACATTCTATTTGTTTAATATTTTTCATCTTTAACTTCATCTTTGGGTTCTATGTTCCTGCAGGGTAATAGCTAACTACACCGATCTATGTGCCCACATACTTCTATACTTTCTATCCCTTGTTGATTGTGATAAAAGCAGTTAAAATATATTTTAGAAAACTCCCTTTGTGTCAGGTATATTCTAGGCACTTTAAAAACCATTAGCTTACTTACTCTTTCTCCAACAACCTAAAGTAAATAATATTATTGCTGCTATTCTGCAGGCCTTCCATTGGAATCTGGGTGATAGGCTTTCTGAACCCATACCTCTTGAATTCTTCATTTCTGAGAAAACAGCATCTCGTGAATATTGCCAAGGTCTACAGTCAATGCAAGAAGTAGTTATTCCTCTTTGGACCATGGTTGCAGCAGCATCTGAGCATGGTGCTCAAGTCTCTGTGGAATAAGTCTCAGGTAGACAAGATGGTTTTCTTGTATCAGGGGCTCTCTGTTCAAATGAAAAGATTAACTTTTGAACCCTTGAGCTTGCAGTGAGTGGGGTCTTGCTAAGTCCTGAGATTTCCCCAAGGCATCGGTTCTCTTGTCCCAGTGCTAAGTACTTGGTTTCTTTTAATAGTGACACAGTAACTATTCAGTAAACACACCTCCGTTGGCCCATTACAAATGGTTTCCTTTAGGCCCAAAATTAAGTTTTAGAAAATATGCAGGTCATACTATGGTTGCAAGCAGATCAGAAGAACAGCATGAGAGAGAGCAAATGTCCAGGGAAAAAATGACCTCATGCCTCCATGACATACCCAGACCCAACTAAAAATATGTTTCAGTAATTCTTTTGACAGCTTTGAACTCAATCAAATTGATAATCTAGTTTAACTGTCACAGCAGGATTTTAAAAAGACAATGGTTTGTCAAAAGTTGTTTCATATGAAGCACTTTTAGCATACAAACTGTTAACCTAGACTATAAAAATCTTCTAGGCATATTCATATTTATACTGATAACTGTAATGAGATTCAAATTACTTTCCTTTATATACTTATTAACAAAGCTTTACTTTTTAAATCAATACTATTAAATTATTTCTTTGTAGTCTTTTTCTTTTCTTTTTTTTTTTTTTTTTTGAGACAGGGTCTCACTTTGTAGTTCAGGCTGGCCCTGAGCTCACTATGTAGCCCAGACAAGCCTGGAACTCAGCAATCCTCCTGCCTCTGCCTCCCGAGTGCTGGGATTATAGGCATGAGCCACCACACCTGACTGTAGTCTACTTTTTATATAAGTCATAACTTCACATTGTTAAAGAAGATTCTCATCAGTTGGTATTGAATCCTTCAAAAACATATCATCTATTTTAAATTCTGGGATACCTGAGTATCATTTTAAAATCTGTGAACATAGGTACTATAGTTATATGACTTATGGCACTTTATTACAGGAAAATTTGTGTGTAAAATAGACGATTTCACATGACAGTTGAAACTGTTTAACCACTAAACATATTTAATTTTCATTTTTTATTTACAGTTGGTCTGCCATAGGTTTTATACCAGGAGATTCAACATACTTTTAAATGTACCTTAAATTAAACAAGTTCAAATTTTTCAATTGTTTATCATTCTATAAACAATACAACATGATGGCTGTTTACATACTGCTTGCATCACAATGACTCAAGAGAAACTAGGGCACAAATTGATAAGAAAACAAGTAAATTTATTTAGGGTGATTTGAGTTGCAACCTGAGAGATACAAAATTTTAGTAGGTTGACATGTACTCCATTTCAAATAAGAATAAGGGCAACAGCCAATTTACTTAATTTATTAATTTAAAAGTTGTAAGGGGTGTTACATCAGTTTTTGTTAAGAATTTAAACTCTACTTGCAGAGTAGGAGACTGTCATATAAGAAAGTCACTGGGTAAATTAAAGGACATACAAAGAGCAGTTTTCAGAAAGAAAGGGGAGATAGCACATGAAAAAAGACATTCTTGAGAAAGAACGTGAACTGGGATGAGATGACTGTGGTGACTCTCAGTAGGACTGGAATGTTCTGCTGAAGTGAAAATAAGAGCTTTCAGCAAGTTGATGCAGGATGAAACCAGCGGCACAGTGTTGAAAGTTATGTTGAAGTAGACATGAATGATGGCTGGTCTCTCGTGTCTTCTTGGCCTACTATTCTGGAATGCATCGATTTGCCTTTGTTGCTTTGATTTTAATTTTTTTCCATAATTGTTTTTGTTGCGAGAAGTACAGAAGTATAGAGTATAGAAGTATAGAGAAGTATAGAAGTATAGTAAACAGCAAGATTGCTTAAGTTATAAATAAATGCTAAACTACTTTATATAAGGGACTTAAGCACCCACAGCTTTTGGCATCTCTGAAAGTCCTGGTAGCAATCCCCTTAGAATACTACATGATGACTGTAATGTCTTTTTTCTAGATTGGATTCTTTTTTTCAGTTGAATTTACACATTTCTGATCTTTGCACTTGAAATTCTCTAAGTTTAAAATTTTATTCATTCCAATAAATTTATAAACAAATACATCCTCTATAGAATGGAACCTACATGTTATTCTTTCTGAAAAGATTATAAACAATTTAACTTTTCTTTTTAGGATTTTTAAATTTAATTTTTACCTATGAACTCTATATTATATTTTTACAATTAAATCACAGAAATTCTGTTCTATTTGGAAGCCTAGCAAGGTTTAAAAATTGTTAAGAAATTTTAACTGTTGGCCTTTTTCATAAATGTGTTCAATCTGATATGTTTGGGCATTTCATACTTCATCTACAAATTTAAAACATATTTGATTTTTTTCTTCAAATACTTTAATTGCATGAAAAGAAACACCATCTCCCTAAATTTAAATCACAGCCAGAAGACCTTCATTTCCACAATAGTTGTAAATATAAAGACAGCAGATTCTTCTGTCCTATATCCCTGTGATAAACTCATGATCCCCTCTAGCTATCAGAGCTATAGCTATGATAGTATATTGCACTGGTTTTAAAAACACTAAATTACCTAAGAATTATTTTCTTCAAGGAAATCTATTAGCCAACCCAAGTATACGTCTCCTTTCTTTATGAAAACTCTTTTTGGGTGGATTTTTACATGTAGTGAAAACATAAGTAAACTTTGTTTCTTAACATGGTAGTTCCATGTCCTTTGTCAAATGATGATGATTATATATTTTTAAAGTATCAATGACCTACTTTCTCTTGTCTTGGTCCTTTTGGAGATAGGCCAGCTATTTGAGTTTAAAGGTAGCCAGCTCCATTCCACTGTTAATCACTTGGCTAAGTTCACTTACAATTTTATACCTTTCTATATTGGTATAAACCAATATAGAAAGGTATAATTTTAGAGATATTACACTTTTTTCACAAATTAGAGTTAAGAATCCAACAAGCCAAAAATATTGGGTTTACATCTTATTTCCAATACAAATTTGTAATACTGGAGGCTGTCCACAAGGTTAGCAGAATTCAAACTTTTTCCAATTAATGTTTCATGTAAGGTATGGTAGTGTATATCTCTAAAATAGTTGTTATCTGATCCTTATATTTTACTAATGAATTTCACTTATGGAAACCATTAGGCAATATCTATGAAGCTAAAACAAATCTTGTTATTAGTGAGAAATTATCAGAACTGAATTTTAGAGTTTTTAATTAATTTTTGGATAACATTTCCTGAAGTATATTTTCCCACTTAAGAAATAATTACCACATGAATATGGATTAGAACAACTTCACACACACACACACACACACACACACACACACATACACAACTTCCACCATCAGTCCCTTCATACATAGAACAATATATCTAGCCTTAAATGTTTTAAAGTCAATATAAGAGTTTAAGCAAAAGGAAAGAGAAATATATTTAATGGTTCAGAAAGTAGCATTTAAAGTCAAAGTTTAAGAAGTATCTGAGAGGAGAAAATGGCAATGGTGAGGACTTCTGATTCAAGCATTAATACTCTGGAGGAGTAGCATGTGGAAGAGCAGTCAAAGTCTGGGAAGATTACGGTGAACACAATGTTCAGACTGCAGAGGTTTGACGTAGGCTGCAAGGACACCTACCCTCCTGAGGAATAGTGATGATATAAAGTCATTCACCCATCCACTGAGAATTCCCTTTAAATCAGGAGAAGCATAAGGCCCAGAGAATTCACCAAGTGAACATTTTGTGGAAGAGGGAAAACAAAGGAATTAACACTAATTGAGCCCTTACTGCATGCTAATCTTTGTGATAAGTGCTGAGGAGAACACTGTATTCAATCATTGCAAAATTTCCTTGAGATTTGATTTATTATTATTGCTACTTCATAATGATCTGAAATTAGTTTTAGATAGGTGAAAGTACTTTCTCTAGGCCTCAATTACTCAGCAGAACCACATGCATTTGAATTCAAGTCTTAATAAGAATGTTTTTGTCTCTTTCAGCCCAAGTTCAGCAGGTTCAAATACAGCCACAGAATGACAGGAAGGTCCGGGGAGTGGAAAGCTGCTTGTGTCTTGGCTGCTAGAAGCACAGAGAGAAAAGAGGAATCTAGTGAGGAAGATCTGCCCAGACTGACACACCTTTTATGACCAGACCCCACATCCTCACAGGAAACCAGCCCTGCTGCCCTCATTAATTCATTCACTTTTCAAATATGAGTTCAGGAGTCTTTGAGGAGAAATCTAGACATAAACTCTCACAACAAACATCTACAGTCCATCAAATAAGTGTGAAATGGTTATATTAATGGCCAAACAAACCAGTGTCAATTAATTTGCCCAACTGTTTAAGAAAATATATCACCAGCAAGAATAACATGATTCAGTTTTCCTGTTTTGAATTTAGGAATCAGAAGACAAACAGTTATAGCAAATCTGACTAGGCTTTAATAGTCTCAATGTTACTCTCTGATGGAGTATACAGAAATGTAATTTTACCACATAATTTTATCTTCATTACATGAGTGCCTCCCACTTTAGAATTTAGAGAACACTTTTATATGTATTCTTCTTGACTGATATGTATGTGTGAGAGGTAACATACTTGCATATGTACTTACACACATAGATGATAGATAAATAGATATAGATAGATGATAGATACAGAGATAGATAATAGACAGATGGAAAATTGTATTAATATATAGAGTTTGAATAGCCAATTCTCTTAAGTTTAAGGCCAATATACTTTCTACTTCATAATCATTTTATATACTCTAAGAAAATGCCAAAGTTATATTTAGGTCTCTCTTAGTAAGCTAGGTCATATTGAAACTATCTTTAACCATATTTTCATCTGATATTTCAGTAACTATTGAAGAAAGATACAAATTGTCTCATTAAATGTCTTAAGGTTTACATGAAGGCACTGAAATATTTTGTCATTAGTACTTAATTTCACCACATAGATAAGTTAGAAATTGGTTTACATTTGTTAATTCAGATTATAACACGTGAAATTGTTATTTAAAAGTATCTACAATGCTGAAAGTCCCAGCCATCACCTATTGCTAGAATTTTCATTGCATAACATTATTCCATCTAGTTATCCACATATTTACATATCAAAAATGTCCTTCCATATGTCGTCTCAAAAAAAATTACTAGAGTGTCTCACACTTCACTTCAATGATTTTTTCTCTTATTTTCTGTGGAAAACTATTGTGACTGAAAAAAACATCAGCGATGTAAAACTTTTATAAATATATTTAGTATCTGGTATATAACACTGTTTTTTTTTTTTTTTTTGAGACAGGGTCTCACTTTGTAGTTCAGGCTGGCCCTGAGCTCACTATGTAGCCCAGGCAAGCCTCAAACTCAGCAATCCTCCTGCCTCTGCCTCCCAAGTGCTGGGATTATAGGCGTGAGCCACCATGCCCAGCACTTAGTATATAAAACTTTTGATAAATATTTTGTTGTTATTGTTTTTAATTCTATCAATTAATCAGGTCACAAACATTTCTAAGTAAACATTCTTCTTTGGTAAATGATTAAAGTTTCCTTAAATTTAGGATCATCTGTTTAGATAACAATGGATTTCACTAATGCTTTTGGAAAGTGATTTTCTTTGCTAGATTTAAGGATAACTATTTGAACTCTGCTCAAGGCTCACATAATTCATTTTCCTTTAGAAAAAAATTGACCTTTGGCTTGATCTAGGTTGAATACTTTCAAATTATAAATTGGTGGAATTTCATAATAGGAAAAAAGCAGGACATTGTATTCTGTTTTAATAATTTGGTATACGTAATCATTTTCAGAAGTGTGATTTACAAGGTCTCTGAAATAAAATGTTCTGTGACTATTGGCTATAAAATAAACATGTTAGTGAAATTCTCAGCTATAGGACATTAAATAGATGTTCAGAACTTCACAGAATCTTTGATAAAATGTTGACGAGTCTGAAAGATGGATGTAGAATAAAGCCTTTCTTTAAGGTATTTCCTTCAAGACTCTCATGTGAAGAATGTTTCAGGAATAGGGTACTCATCAGCATCCCATCAGCAATTCCTGGGAGCTCATATTTGTTATGTTTCTTCTCTCATTGTCTTAATTCTAAAATTCTAAAAGTTGCTAAAAGTTAGCAACTGAACTTTTTCTTCATTGGATTAGACTCTGATGGTGTGAACATAATTTTTTTGGTGGTACAGGAGTCATCCGAGTATTATGGGTATCACTTAGAAAAGCACATTCAGACGGTAAGAGACATGAAATTGAACCATGACAACTAAAGCTTGATCCTCCAGGGAAACTCTAGCAACTTGCACATGTATTGTAATTTTCCCAGCTGAAAGGCAAGGGAACTGGGGGTTTGTACTCTCAAACCAATAGTTTCACTTAAGGGACTGGGAGGTGATATAGATTTGTTAAATTGGCATTACCTTTTGCTTCCATGCAAGCAGGTAAAATGACTTCTGAGATCTTAAGAGCAACTTTACAACACAAATCCAGAGTTTATAAAATGGAGTATTACTCTGTAATAAAGAATGGTAAATTTGAGTTTTTATACTCAAATGGATGTACCTTGAGGACATACTCATAAATGAAATGCATAAGTCACCAATTTGTAAAAACTGTATCTTTTCTTTGGTATGAGGAACTAAAGGTGTAAATGAGTTCTAAAGTGTATGATAGGTATTGCAAAATAGAAAATAAAGCAAAAAGGGAGAGTAGGGGTAAGTAAAGAAAGGAAAGAAAAACTTTGATGGTATAAAAAGAAATCAAAGCTCATTTATATAGGGGGCAAGTGTTGTAGAATAGGCAGGGGAATGAAAAAAATGAGAATTAACTCATGTCATGTACTGGTACAAATTCTCAAGGTTGATTGTGATCATAATATATATATAAAATGTACTCAAAAAACAGTTTTAAAAATACAGAGTTTAACTTTTTGATATTAGACGAATGCACAAAAATTTAGAGGGCTGGTGGGGAAATAGACTAAAAACTCTGGCATCTGCTACAGTCAAGGAAAAAGTGTTAGATGTGTTAACTATTTATACAACCAATAATCACCATAACAAAATAATGCAACTGATATTGCTTTTTCACTCTGTCAACATATATCTTTTAAAAGCTATATCACTTTTGTTTGAAAGAGGGAAGGAACTGTCCTTATAAATCTGAGTACAAAATTTTTGATCCCTAAATGCTGTTGATTTTACCTTATTTCTTAGATGAGTATGGACACAAAAGATGCAAGCCTCTTATTATGATGACAAAGAAGCTACATGCGTATTTAACTTCATCACAACAGAAATAAGAAATATCCATTGGACAACAAGGTAGTTCTAAATATGCCCTCATAGTCATGGAGATGTCGATATCACCATAATGATATTGTATTCAATAAAAAAGACAAGATTCTCTGGGAAAGTACAAGAAAATTCAGGCAATGCTGGAAAGATTTAGTATACATACATACATACATACATACATACATACATACATACATACCACCCAGTACTCCCTGATCCTATCCTGTTCAGCATATAACACTGCTGACTGGTTGGGGCCACCTATCCCATTTCATGGTGTGTGGCGGTAATGTATGACTTTTAGGCTAGAACATTTAACTCTAAGGAAACACCTTACAAAATTCTCTGCTTCATTAAGTATTATAATAATGTCTAAAAACATCCAGAATTTAAACATGTCTATATAGGATGGCATCACTGAGCACTATTCTTAATACAAATTAAATAAGAATGATTGACTTTATGGAAAATCTAGCTCTGTTTACTAATAAAAAGTAGAAACATACAGTATTTTCCTACTGTTAATGACCATTTGATTAAATAATTTTAAAGTATAGGCTTTTGAATAAGAGAGAACTAGATTCCCATTCTGACTCCAACACCTCCTTGGGGGCTTGAGAAGTTATTTAACCTAAGCTAGTTTCTTCATTAAATGGTCATAAAAAGAAATCAGAGGTTTGAGGTAAAAACTCACACTTATCTGAGGAAAAATAATGCTTAGCATAGAATCTAGTTAATAGAAATCTCTAAGAAAAAATATGCCCAGTTTTTTAATTCCTTAGTAATCTATATTCAGTCAAAACAGATTTGTCCTCTTTCAGCTGCTTTTCCCTATTTATACCAAAATAGATACAGGCAAAAATGTGTATTTAATAATGTCTCAAAGATGTGATTTGATCTAGATTTCAAACTATCAAGTCAATGCATGAATTATTGGCTTCCTGGAAGAGAAAATTTTGGCTTTGGCCCACTTCTATAAGTATCACCCCATAACTAACATCTAATTGATGACTAGTGAGTTGGAGTACGGAGGCTGAATTTAAACTCCTAATATATTTTGTACTTAATAATCCTTAACTTTTTTGAAGGTTTGAAAGTGAATAAAAATATCTGAAGCTGAGGATATCATGTACTTCATCAGCACTTCGTATCTACCTACCAGACATTTCTCCTACACAAGTTCTTTAGGGACCATACATCCTATTATTTGCTGTTGTCCCCAAATCATTTTGATCATATGGATATTTTACTGAGTATTGGGCATCATCTTGTTTCAGTAATGAAATAACATAACAGTTTGTGGTAGCTAAATATTGGAAACAGCCCAAATGCCCAGCAACAGGAGACTGGATAAAGAAGATGTGGCTTGTTTTTCATAAAATGGAGTATTGCTCAGCTATAAAGAATGATAAATTAGAGATATTTATATTTAAATGGGTGCACCCTGAGGCCATACTCAAGTGAAATAAATAGGACAAAGATATGTAAAGACCATATTGTTTCCCCAATATGAGAAATTGAAGGTGTCACCAAGGTTCAGAATATATGATAGGTATTGTGAAATAGTAAGAAAATGTCCAAAGGGAAAGAGGAAATGAGTGGGTGTAGAGGAAAGCAAAGAAGGGAAAGAAAAGATTTGTTGTTTAAAAAACAGAAACAAAGCTTATGTGTATAGGGAATTGGGGAGTTGTAGGAAGGGCAGGGGAATGGAAAAAATGGGGATCAGGATATATCGTGTAAATATCGGGCATGGTGGCTCATACCTGTAATCCCAGCACTCAGGAGGCAGAGGCAGGAGGGTCGCTGTGAATTTGAGTTTTACCTGGGCTACATAGTGAGCTCAGGGCCAGCCTGAACTACAAAGTGAGACGCTGTCTCAAAACAAAAAAAAAAAGATATATCATGTACAGGTACAAATTCTCAATGATGAATGTTATCATAATGAATACCTAAAATGTACCAATATTTTTTTAAAAAAAGAAACAGCATAACTATCGATATTTTAACTGAATCAACAAACCTATTATTACATATAGGTACAGAGTCTCAGGTCTTCAGTTGTAGGAGCAGAAGGAGAAAGCAGGGTGTGACTAGGAGCTCTAGTTAGGTCTCATGCAGGGAATCGAAGAAATGGACATCTGGAGACCACAGCAGGGCAGATGAACTCTTAGTAGAGGGATAGAAAAACAAGGAACACTGAAGCAATGGAGCCTGATCCCCAAGTTCAGCTAAAACAGACTCTGGCTGCGATTCCATCTCTACTTGATTATGACAGAGCAGTAACCTGGGTCAGAGACCGTGTCAAGAGCTGAATTTATCCAAAAACACCAGGATTAGAGTCTCAAGTGCTTACCGCTTGTCAGTGATGTTTAAAGCAACACCCTTCCTCCTAACCAGCCAGGCATACTTTAAGAATAATTAACTGGCTTAGTATTTTTTTTTCTATGAAGGTCTTGACTCTGCACTCTTCAGTGCCAAATGTTTTTAAATTTTCTTGTCTTACATGGATTTTAAAAATTTGTATAACTCTTCTAGACTTGGTGTCAGAAAAAGGGCAAAAAACCCAGGACAACATTTTTGGATGGGAAGTCCATAATGTCCTTTCATTTAAATTTTTTTTTTTTGGTATAACCAGCTGCTTTCTCTAAAGGATATAGATATGTTGAGTACATAGAAGGAAATAGGGAGCAAAACATAACAGATTTATTCAAACCTCAATCAATTTTAAACTTTAGGGGTTAAATGGTAGATTTTATTATCCCAGGTATTCTTTTTATTGTTAGAATAAATATTGTCTTCTCACAAGAATAAATTCTTTCTCCCTTTTATATTGTACTTTTTTGAGACTTCAGAAAGTGACCTAAATTGTTTCTCTTCTTCTCTGTCCATTTTGTGCAAATGTTTTTCTAAGTTCTTCATTTTACCTTCACCTCTCTGTTTACTTTCTGTTAACTAATTGGTCTCAAAGTCCCTCTTAATGACATAACAGTCACAGCAGAAGCCATGGGGGGGCTATAAACATCACCACAGTCTTTGCAAATTCCTTTTGCCCAATTTCGTGTATCAAGCCTCTTTTTACATTGCACATTTAGGAGGCAAATATTCAATATGGCTTATTGGTGAGCTGTTTGGTCATACAAGGCAGAGAATTACATCAGCATCAAAATGCATTCAGAGAATTAAAGAATTTTCAGTTCCCATCTTCTCTTTGGGATGCTCTTAGTACCTAATTCCCAGTGATAGATTTCTGTAACATTTTCCTAGGTCTTCCGGAGATTACCTGAATCCCAAAATATCTCCTATTGTTATTATTCTTCCTGCATTTTGCTTAGGAAAGTATTTGTGAAGCTGATCCACCAAGATATATTAATCTGTCAAAATATTAAAAACCTGGGTGCCTAAGTTCCTACAGTAGGCCTGCCTGTTGCCATATAGCATCAATAATGCTGATAGTCATTTGTTACATGTTTACCCAAAGCAGAGTTACCTATTAAATTTGTGTGCATTTCTCAGCTTGCAGTTTAAATAACTGACAGTCACCAAAATCAAAATGGAAAGTAGACAATTTTTTTCCTATTCTTCTCACTAAATATAACTCAAAAAATTGTAGCCATTATATATCACCCATGGATAAGGAGAGTCTGTAAAAAGAAGTGAATTCATTAAAACTAGTAAGATCAGACTATCAATATACCAAGAAGTTTTTTTTTATAGATAGTACCTACAGCAACCAATAAAAGTACAATGAAAGGGCCGGAGGGTTAGCTCAGTGGTTCCGGTGCCTGCCTTGCAAGCGCAAGGACCTGAGTTCAATCCCCAGTAACCACATACAATGCTGGGCGTGGTGGCTCACGCCTGTAATCCCAGCACTCGGGAGGCAGAGACGGGAGGATTGCTGAGTTCACGGCGGCTTGCCTGGGCACCATAGTGAGCTCAGGGCCAGCCTGAACTACAAAGTGAGACCCTGTCTCCAAAAAGCAAAAAAAAAAAAAAAAAAAAAGTGCAATGAAAGAAATATCCTCAAAATATGATTAAACTCTTAAGTATTCTACAGGAAGGCATAATAAAAACAGAACTGTAAATCATAAGAAAACATATATAAAATAAATAATGCATTGGCAGACTTAAGTCCTAATATATTAACAATTATGCTAAATGTAAACTGGTCCAAATACACT